>CAJNIZ010017369.1:15035-55739 GCA_905231905.1 Symbiodinium pilosum
ATTTTTACAGCACGCCAAAGACGAACAACAAGAAAGAAGTCTGTAATTACGTGCAGATTGGGCTACAACACTTATGTGTGGAGCCTAGGACAATTGTATAAATACAACTTAAAATACATGCTCAAGGCTAACTGTTCGGGCCTATAAGCAGCGACAAAGGAAAAACTTCTACATGATGACCTAACATGGCATGCTCAGGTGAGGCCTTTCAGCAGGTACCATTTTGGGGGCCCCTATAATAAGGACTATAGTATTTTGGGGTCTATATTGGGTTCCCCCTATTTAGGGAAACTACCACATAGGGTTTAAGCTTCATAATGGAGAATCCAATGGAAAGAGCATGGAACATGAATCAGAAACTGAGTAAGCCCTGAACCCTAAGCCCTAAACCCTGAAACCTAAACCCTAATCTCTAAACCCCCAACCCTGAACCCTAAACCCTAATCCCTGAACCCTAAACCGATTGGGCTAGGATCCGGCGGTTGCTCAAACGTAGTACTAGCGGTCGCCTAAGCCCGAAGCCTTAAACCCTAAACCTCAAACTTTACGAGCCCTGGGAGAATAAGTGGATTTCGGTAGCCCCACCCCCAAAATTAGGACCCCATAACCATGATATGATAAGTCATAGGGTCCCAATTTGGGGGGTGGGGTGACCAAAATCCGTTTATTCTGACAAGCCCGCTGAGGTCTGACACGACCCTAAAACCTCAGACTGTTGAATCCTAAGCCCTGAGCCCTAAACCCTAAACCCCTAAGCCCTAAACCCTAGAACCTAAGCCTTAAAACCTTAATCCTAAAACCCTGGAGCCTGAACCGCAACCCTAAACCCTAACGCCAAATCCCTAAACCTTGGAGCCCTAAAACTTAAAAACCTCAAGCCAAGTCCCAAGAACCCTCAAACCCTGAACTCTGAACCCTAAACCCTAATCCCTAAACCTTTAACCCTCAGCCCCACGCCCCAATTCCTCAACCCGAAGCCCTAGATCCCAAGAACCCTACAACCCTGGACCGGAACCCAGTCCTCGTCATCGAGACGCTGGAACGAAGGGACCAGAACTGGATGCCTTTGGACCTTGGATTAGGGTTTCGGGTTTTGGGTTTTGGGTTTAGAGCTTAGGGTTGAGGATGCAGGGTTTAGGGTTTGGGAGGGGATGCTCAAGGATTTTTCAGGCCTTTGCGAGGATCTTGAAGCAAAACCTCCCTTAAGGGTTCCTAGACATCATCCAGTTTGAGGTTCAGGGTTGTCGCGACAGGTTTTCGAGGGTGGGTCTTGTATTTAGGGTTTGAGGGTTTCGGATTTTGGGGTTTAGTTTAGAGGGCCTGGGGCTCCGAAACCATGCTTACATCAACAGCATAAGGGCTGACACAAGGGCCTAAGGGCTCTAAAAACGAAAATACGTTTGCAGGCCCTAGGTAGATACCAAGACCCCTGGGAGGATCTAGAAAGTAGAACCCCCAATTTGGTACCTTATACTACTATTGGGTAGTTCCTAGGAACCCTTAAGGGGGATCTACTTTCTAGATCCGCCCAGGGGTCTGGGTGTGGGATAAGGGGGTTAATGGGGTCTCCGTCAAGGATTCTACATTACAGATTATTTTCCAAGCCCTTTTCTACGGTGAGTTCTAGATGTCTACTAGGGTTCTACCGTGTGCAACGGTTTCCCCCACTACCCCCCATCCACCCCTTAGGTTCTCCTTTATTCAGCCCCATCAAGCCTACTTATCTCTATAATAATTCAGGGGGAGCTTTGGGGAGGGGCGTAAGTTTTAGTATATCCCTTAAAGGTCCCGCCTAGGCCGCTGATACATCCCAACCCAACTTTAGTCCGTAGCTCATATGGAGCATCCCTAAATGACTACTACTGCAGGCCAGTGGGGCCAGCTGGGGGTGGGAGAGCTCCTAGAAGGGGGCCCTTAGTGATCCGGTGAAACTATTTGAACGCTCATGTGACGAAGTACAATCTACGTACTATCCCCGACAACCTCCGAGCTCCTGTTGATATTCCTCATGACCCCTACGTGGGACTCAGCAACTCCATATAGCTGGGGCTATAACCCCACTTATAATTAGGGGTATTAGAACTAGGGGTTCAAACTAGGTTCTAAGTATTACTTAGGCCCATGAAGCTCCAAGTACTACTTCGGAAGTACGGCCTTTTTGGAGTGCACAAGCAGCTTCCCAGACCCTTGGGAAGATCTAGAAAGTAGATCCCCCTAAAGGTTCCTAAAACTTACCCAGTGGTAGTATAACCCAGACCCCTGGGAGGAATTCTTTAAAACAGATCCCCCTTAAGGGGTCCTAGGAATTACCCAATAGTAGTATAGGGTACCATAATGGGGGTTCTACTTTCAGATCCTCCTCGGGGTCTGGGAAGGTACCAGATGAGGGGCTCTACTTTCTAGAGCCTCCAGGGGTTTGGGCAGCAGCGGAATGCAAGCATCCACGAAGATTGCATGGGAGAAGCTGGGTTGTTGTTAAGGAACTTGCAGTAAGGTACTCTTAGAAGGAAAGGGGTTTAGGGTTTAGGAAAGTACTCTTAGAAGGAAACCCTATCATTTACTATATATCCGCCGACCTCTAGGGAGCGTGTTGGCTGGTTTCAGGCAACGGAGAGGGTGAACGCCCTTTTCTTTTCTCCCTTCCAGCCCAACAGGGTAGGGGGGTATCACGCTGCGTTCGCTGGGGGTCCCCACATCTGATGCAGCCGTCTGAGCCGACTTCCACCCATGAAATGCGTTTTTTCTCGGGCCCAACCAAGGTGGCCCAGGCCTCTGGGGGCCCAAGCATGCCTGCTTGAACCGATCTTGTTGCGTCGATTGGCTTGGTGCCGCTTGATTCGCGACTTCTCCGCACCTGATTGGCGCTTGGGGGCCCCAGGCCCCAAAGGGCTGGGCCCCAAACCCCTGGGTTCCGGTTCACAAACCTGGGGCCGAGCCTAAAACGGAGCATGCTCATCAGGGTGTCACCCAAGCCAGGCTCTCATCAAGGCCTAGACATGTCTGCAACAATGGAATGCAGTGTTGGTCTCGCAGAGTCCTGGCAACGTGGCTTGTTGTGCCGATTGATTTCCTGCACAACCACTGAAAACAGCAAGGATGCGGAGCCTAGCTTGAACTAATCTTGTTGCTACGATTGGTCTCGTGCCAGCCGCTGAAAACCTCAAGTTTTAGGGGTTTAGGCTTTTGGGGTTACATGGTTTCGGGTTTAGGATTCACGCCGTCGTTGCATTCGCGGCTTCTCCGCGCTCTGGGTAAGTTCCTTAATAGCAACCCCGGAAAGCAACCATTTCTTCCCAGGCTGTAGGGTCTGCCCAAGCGCCGCGGCACAGCAGAAGTTAAAGAACGAAACACAAATTTGGTTGGGGCTTTTCAAAAATGAAGGCTACCTTTCTAAGGGCCGCAGAAGAAGGATTATAGTATTTGGGGGTCTATATTGGGCTCCCCCTGTTTGGGAAACTACCCTGAAGCCTAAACCCTTAATATTTTTTCAGCAGCTGCAGGCTCTCAAGTACCTGGGATTCCAATCATCTCTGGGTTGGCTCAGCGCTGGGCAAAAAAAGCTTGGAGTGGCAGCATCAACCTCAGACCTAAGAGAGCCTCCCAGTAAACTGGGTTGCCTAACAAATTTCAATTAAGTTACTCTAGAAAGGAAACACTACTATCAGTATATACCCATATTTATGATTGTACTGCAGACCCGTGATTAACAAACCCCTCCCCTCAAAAAGGAATTATAATAGGGATCCAAATATTAAGGCCCTTAAAAGGGGTGGCTTTCAACAACCTCCTGGGAGGCTCTAGAAGCCAGACCCCTGCAAGGATCTAGAGAGTAGATCCTCCTTAAGGGTAATATGGGGCTTAGTGTTTAGGATTTAATGTCTAGGATCTAGAAAGTAGATCCTCCTTCGGACTTACATAGGGCTCAGGGTTTAGGATTTAATGCCAGCTGTTGCCAAGGTGCGATACTGGCCAGTGCGGTGATCGGCTCCTGCTAGCATCAGGGTCAAGAATTTTGTCCCTTGGGTTTAGGGTTTAGGGTTATTAGATTAAAAATGGTGGTGATGGAAAAGAAAATGGAAACTACTACATATTATTTAGGGCTTAGGCATCATAAACTCCCCGAAAACCTTCGTAACGATTCAGTATAAGAATCCCAAAGTACATGTGCTATAATCTAAACTCCTAGTATTTCCCTTCATCAGTCCTAAAATAATCCCCTATATAATTCCCTATATAACCCCCTTTGAGGAGTTTAGACTATAGCTCACATGATTCTTGTATGATGGACCCTCAGGGCCAGGGTATAGAGGCATGAGCCGCAGGGTTTAAGTTTCTTCGGCTCGAGGCTCTGAGGGTATAGGGTTTTAGGGTTTAGGTTTTAGGGTTTTAGGGTTTAGGGTTTAGGGTTTTGGGGGTTTAGGGTTTAGGGTTTAGGGCTTAGCCAATTCTAGCGGCCTCTACCCGAAATCCAGGTCTGACAGTTGTACTCCACAGCCTGTCCGTAAGGCCTCACTGAATCCCGCCTGGGACGTTCAATGCTCATCCCCAGATGCCCGGGGGGATCTTCAACGTAGAGCCCTCAATATGAGCTGTAGCCTAAACTCCTGGTATCCCTACATCGTCACCTAAAGAACCCCCTTGAAGAGGTCTAGACTACAGCTCATATGAGCCATTGTCTAAACTCCTAGTATCCCCCTTAATATCCCCTATAGTAGTCCCCTATATAATCCCCTATATAGCGCCCTTTAAGGAGTTTAGACTACAGCTCATATGGTACCAGCGCTGGGTAACTTCTAGGAACGTTTAAGGGATCCATTTTCTAGATCCTCCCAGAGGTCTAGGTTATGGGTTGTCCTGACCACCCCCTATACTACCCGCTTCAAAACCTGCAATGCTTTCCTAACCTTCTGCTGCCTGTCTCCAAAGCCGGCAGGATGGTTAAGTTGAATCTAGTAGGAGTATAGTCTTCTTATAGTTCAAGAAGGGGGATATATTCTTGCTTTATATTGAGGCTGAGGACGACAGTGGGCTCAGAGGCTTAGAGGCGTTGGGGGCATGACCGTGCATAAATCCTCGGCAGGCCGCAGCCTAGTATGTAACCTACCCAAAACTTCCGAAAAAATCGAGGGTACTAAGGTCCCAAAGAGCCATCTCGGGTCTGTTCCTCAAGACCCTGAACCCGCAACCCTGGGCTTGGGAAGTTACACCCTGAAGTTACACCCTCAATTCAGGCAGCTAAAGCTCTGAAATCTACGCCCTGACATTGAAATCCACAAGTCTTGATGTCGTTTAGGGTTTTGTTCTTCAAGTCTCAATCCACCTGCCCTAAACTCCAATCCCTCTCATCCTCCCTGAATAATTACTCTCCCGCCCCCTAGAAATAAACGCGCCGAGTATAATATCATGATATATCAAGGAGGGGGGTAGCATTATGGGAGGGCCATTACTCCGACGCCCCAAACCCATACCCCGGGAGGAGCTAAAGAGTGGACCCGCTTCAGGACCCCTAGAAATGACCCTATAGTAGTACAGGGTAACATGTTGGGAGGGTCTACTTTCTAGATCCTCCCAGAGGTCTGGGTACACCCCATGCCCTGAACCTAAACTCCAGGGACTTTGGGAGGGACCGCTAATAGGGACCCTTAATCCCATTACCATCTATAACCCTTATATAGTCAGTACATACATATATATATATACCCTATATCCTTAGGTAGTCCCCATATTCACCCCCATAAGCTACAAGGGTCCCTATTAAAGGTCTCTCCAAAAGTCCGTCAACAAACCCTACGCCCGAAAACCTAAACCCTAAACCCTAAAGCCCTAAACCCTAAAACCCTAAACCCTAAACCCAAAAACCCTAAACCCCCCAAAAACATGACTCTGGAAGGCTGGTGCGCTCCGTGGCATCCGAGGCAAAGTGTTTCGCAAAAGGAGCAATCCTCACAGCTTCTCTCAATTTAGGGTTTGGGGTTTAGGGTTTAAGGATTTGGGGCTTGGGATTTAGGGGGTTAGGGTTTAAGGATCTAGGGCTTGGGATTTAGAGGGGCTAGGGCTTTAGGATTTAGAGCTTAGGATTTAGGGGGGTTACGGTTTAGGGTTTGGATTGAGAGTTCGGGGTTTAGAGCTTAGGGCTCAGGGTTCAGCATGGCGCCCTAAAGGATACTCCCCAACATGGGCCCTTCACTATGTTGGGGAACATGAGGAACTGTTGGCCCAGACCCCTGGCAGGATCTAGGAAGTACCCTATACTACTATTAGGTAATTTCTAGGAACCCCTTTGGGGGATCTACTTTCTAGATCCTCCCAGGGGTCTGGGGGGAAGTTCCGTTATTGGGATCTAATGAAGGGTCTAAGCAGTTTATGGCGCTTCAGGCATCTAGGATTTAGGAGTGTAGGGATTTGGGGTTAAGTGTTTAGGACTTGGGGGTGTAGAGGTTCAGAGCTTAGAGTCTGGGGGGTTTCTAGGGTTTAGGCATTCCCCACCCAAGCCTCTCTCGACAACCCAGACCCCTGGGAGGATCTAGAAGGCAGAGCCCCTAGTATGGTACCCTCTACTAGTGCGTACTTTGAGGACCCTGCAGGAAAATCTCCTTCTAGATCCTAGGCCCTAAACCCTAAATCCTAAACCCTATAGAACCGTTAAGGGGGATCTCCTTTCTCGAGCCTCCCAGAGGTCTGGAAAATGTTTTCAAGTGGAGGGGTCATTGCATCTGAACATTGTTTGCGGGGTCGCGGATCCCCTATGGGCTGCTTAGGGTGTAGAGCTTAGGATTTAGGGTTGGGGGTTAAGGGTTGAAGGCCTGGGATTTAGGGAGCATGCTGGTTTGAGACACCTTGAGGGATCAAAGCATGAACGCCCCCCAAAACCGATCATGCTGGGAAACAGAGGGAATGGAACGTTTCCTTTGATGTTGGATTCCTTACCCAGACCCCTGGAAAAACCTAGATGGCAGAAACCCCCAGCATGGCAGCCCTTACAGGGGAAACTCTACACCGTAACATCTAAACCCTAAACCTAAACCCTAAATCCCCAACCATCCAGTGAGGCCCCGACTTTCCAATGCCCACGATGGCACAGTAAACAAGTACGGCCGCAACCTGGCGGGTGAGCCTTTAGGGTCTAGTTATATGGTTTAGGTTTTAGCGCATATGGTTTACAGCTTATAGCCCTCGGGCTTAGGGCAAACAAATTTAGGGTTTCGTGTGTTTGGAGTTACGTAAAGGTGAAGCTGAAAATGCGGGGCCCCTTGGATAGGCCCTTTGCCTGATTTCATTGAAGGGTGGTTGGGAAACCCAACGTAAACTGCATGTAAACCCTAAACTCTATCCATTATTCTGCTGATTGGCTCAGCCAGGTGAGGGGTGTTTTTTGGCGGACCCATCAGGTAAGATGGTTTGCGATATGCAAAGTAAATACCATACCGAAAACGATGACATGATTTTCCGGTCTATCGGGGAACATATAAGACGGTTTCCATACCCAAAACCAAGGATATATTTTCACTCTCTATTTTGGAAGATAATTTCCCAGCTAATTAACATTAATGCCTAGGTGGATTCGTTTCGGGAGACCATTCTGTGGGTCCATGAGGCTCCTTGTCCGCAAGCCCCTGGTTGTTTTATTCGGCCGAGTTTCTGATGAAGATGCTGGCTCTGGTGGTCCCTAAACCCTAAACCCTAAGCCCGTCAGGCGGCTCTAATGATGACGACGGCGGCTCATCATTGGGCTCCTCTCACGGCGTGGCCTCCGCCTTCGGTGCTGGTGGCACAAGCGCTTTTGTTATCGGCGAAGTTGCTATCGGCGCGGGTTTAGGCTTTGGGGTGCAAGTTTTGGAGTTTAGGGTTGGGGGTTTAGGGTGGGGTGACACATAGGGTTTTGGCAGCAGTCTCCGCTTTTTGGCTTCCTGCTGTACATCGGAAAGCGGCGAGGATCCAGGAACTAGATCCCCTCGCCAGGCAAAGTCGAAAAGACCTACCACCTCCTCCCGAATTAAGCTGCAAGCCCAAGCCACATATCTGGGAGAGTTTGGAAAGTAGAACCCCTGTTTGGTACCATGTTGGGTAACTTCTAAGCATCATTGAGGGGATTTACTTTCTAAATCCTACCACGCACTGCAAAGACGACTGCCCCTTCAAATGGGGACCATATCAGCTTCACCCTAAACCTTAAACCCCCAAACCCCGAAACTCCTAAACCCCTGAACCCAGAAACCCCTAAACCGCTGAACCCCTAAACCCCGAAACCCCTAACCCCTGAAATCCGAAACTCCTACACCCTACGTAAGCCCTTAAACAGCAAGGGAAGGCCGTTGAAGTGAAATTGGGGCTACAAAATTTGCTCAGCAAAAGTGCCGGAACGCACCCGTTTGGGAGTCAACTGGTTCAGCTGAACCTGCATGAGACAGTTTCGGGTCTACGCAGGAGAATTCAGGGGATATTTGACTGCTTGGGCGGGGTCTATTAGCCCCAAAATCATGAGCATTCCGAAACATGGTACAGCCCTATAAGAATGAGAAAAATTACTTACTAATTGGGGGTGGTAGTTGGGGGTGGGAGGGGCACATGGGGATCACTTTTGGCAGTCTTACCCTAACCCTAAACCTTAAATCCAAAACCCTAAACCCTGAATCCTAAACCCTGAATCCTACACCCTAAACCCTAAACCCTAAATCCCAAGGCCTAAATCCCAAACCCTACATCCTAAACCCTAGACCCGACAAGGTTTCAGGGATGAAGTTTTGGATCAAAAAAAAGGAGCCCCCAAAGTACTGTTGAGGGATGAAGTCTTGCAATACATACCCTGATCCCTTTGGGGATCCAGAAAGTAGATCGCCCTTAAGGGTTCCTGGAAATTATCCAGTAGTAGTATAGGGTACCACGTTGGGGGTTCTACTTTCTAGATCCCCCCACGGGTCTGGGTAGGGGTCCTAAACTACTGTAATTCCTAGGACTTTCGGGACTTAAGGTGGTGCAAGACTTCCTGCATTAACAGTATGAGCCCATTACCGCATTGGGGGCATCAGGAGATTATCAGAGGCGTCCTTTTGGGGGATACATCGGGAGGACCTTCAAGTAGAGATCCTAATATGGTACGTTACATTAATTACTATTGGGTAATTTCTTGGGACCTTTTAGGGGGATATCCTTTCTAGATCCTAAGCCGTAAAGCTAAACCCTAAACCCTACAGAACCCTTTAGGGGGATCTACTTCCTAAATCTTCCCAGGGGTCTGGGTAACAATCTGGACATGAAGGGCTTGCGGGCATGAAATTTCAAATGCTCAGGCTGTCAAAGGTTTAGGCTTTAGGTTCGGCTTTAGGATCCTCTGGGAGCATATAGAAAGTAAATCCGCCTTGCTGGTTCCTAGAAATCACCCAATAAGGGGGCTCCACTTTCTGGATCCGCCCGGGTACTGGGTCCATTTTTCAGATTTGGGCCAGGAAACACTCCGACGTATGCGGTATTTGAGATTGTGTTGCATGATTGTGTTGATCAAGAAATGAAAGCTGCCCTATCAAAGAGTCTGCAGCATCACCTACAACAACTGTTGGCTTCAAACGGGTCCAAACATTCAATCTACGCTTCTTGTGGCGTCATGAAAGTCGGGCTATGGACCTTATGAGAAGCCAAGGGCTTGTAAAGCTTACGAATGGGATTCACCTCCCAAAAACAACTTGCAGAAACACCCTTACCCAAACCCCCGGGACGATCCAACTATCAAACGCAAACCCTCAACTCCCACGTGTACCCAGACTCCTGGGAGGATCTAGAAAGTAGAGCCCTCAATATGGTACTCTATACTACTATTGGGTGGTTTCTAGGAACCCTTAAGGGATCCTTGCTAGATCCTCCTAGGGGTCTGAGATAATGTAGACCCATGATGAATCATCTCCCCTGATTTTTAGGGACTTAATATTAGGATCCCTATTACCTATTATAATCCCTATTGAGGGGGGCTATTCATAAGGTTTACATTACCTTCTACTGTACTACAGATGATAATCCAGAACATCCTTATCTCCTAAAACTCCCGAAGAACAAGATACTTCGGGTCATCGCGCTCCCTTGGTATCAACCGGCTAACTTGTAGGCAACCTTTTCAGGGCATCCTATGTGACCCCAACAAACATCCCTTTGGGAGTATTGTGAACGCCTTTCAACCACGAAAAAGCAATGCTTAATGTTAGTTAGCAAAAGACAAACATAGGGAGCACTGCTTTAGGGTCATCCATACTTCCTAGATCCTCTCAGGGGTCTGGCTTGTTGGTTGGCAAAGGGCAAGCCTACAAGTCCGTAGCCCAACGCCGCGTGCAGGGGCTCTCCTCTTACTCCCAGCAACCTTGTACCCAGCAAATGCCCGGCCTCTTTCTTCACCCTGACAGTACGGCTGATATCAAAAAATCCCGCGTGACCTTCAGTACCCTATACCTTGGGAAGTATGAGAGCTTTGTATAGTACATGAAGGTCATGCAGAATTTTCAGTATCAACAGTTTGGATCTTCATTCTGGGTTCAGAATGTGGGGCTTTGGGCGTACTCGTTCCAGGTCCAAGGTCGTTCTGTCTTTGATGGACCAACTTTCAGGGTGCGTTGGCTAGCCAAAATCCCGAACCCTAAGCCCTAAACTCTGAACAGAATCCACTCCCCGTACAATGTTTCCCAACCACAATGAAACATTCAAAAACTACACAGTACCCAGATGCCTAGGTGGATCTTTTGATCCCCGGTTGAATACCAAATTCTACTCGTAGTCTCCCGCCCCCACCCCCCTTGAAGGATCCCTAAACCGCATTACTACATTGGGGAAACTAGAGGTTAATAGTATACGAGGTTCCATTTTGGGGGATTCTTTAGGGATCCCTGGCGATGTTGAGGCCTCCTGGAGGTTCTAAAAACCCGATTTAGGACCTAGAAAGTAGATCCCCTTCAAAGGTTCTATAGGGTTTAGGGTTGAAAGTAGATCCCCTTTAAGGGTTCTATAGGGTTTAGGGTTGAAAGTAGGGTTCAGGGCTGAAAGTAGATCCGCTTGAAGGGTTCTATAGGGTCTAGGTCTTAGGGTTCGGATCCAGGAGCTAGATCCCCTTTGAGGGCTCCTACATCCTGGAAATCACTCATGATAGTAAAGGTACCAAATTGAGGGTTCTGCTTTCTAGATCCTTCCAGGCGTCTGGGTCTAGGTAGGATCTTTACCCTCGAGATCTTCCCCAACCTTCCGCAGCCACACCCCTGCGAGGATCTAGGAAGTAACTTCCCTGCAAGGAAGCCCTAAACCCTAAATTCCTAAACCCTAAGCCCTAAAGTCTAAATCCTCAACCCGAAAAGTAGCAGGTGATCACAAATAGGGTGTTCTACTTTCTTCTCAGGAATCTGGGCATCATGGGGCTACTATTGCCCCCCTAGAAAATTGGACGCTCGTAGGGGTATTGGGTACCAGTAAGGCTTATTAGAGCTTCTTCGAACCCCTAAACCCTAGACATATTCGAGCGTGTTGGTCCTCGCTAGGATGTGCGTCTTGCCAGGGTCCATGGTAGTCCGTACCCGGACCCCTGGGCGGATCTAGAAAGTAGAACCTCTTTAAGGGTTCCTAGGAATTACCCAATAGTAGTATAGGGTACCCTGATGGGGGTTCTACTTTCTAGATCCTCCCAGGGTCTGGGTATCCATAGCTGGGGGCAATCAGTATTCGCATGTATGCTTCAAGGTGTTTTGGCGAGGTAATAAGCTCTACAATGAGAAAGCCGTGATTTTTGTTAGGGTTTAGGGTTTAGGGTTTAGAGTTTAGGGTTTAGGGGGCCAACATGAAGCATGGCAATATTGAGAAAGCCTGATTGCTCACACCGGCCCAGACCCCCTACCCAGACCCCTGGGCGGATCTAGAAACTAGATCCCCCTTAAGTGTTCCTAGGAATGAACCAATATTAGTGTATGGTACCATAATGGGGGTTCTACTTTCTGGATCCTCCCAGGCGTCTGGGTACAGGATCAGGGTTGGGGGGTTGAGGGGACGGGCATCAGGGCTAGGGTGGCAAGATTTGGGTGGGGCGTATGCGCGCACCAAATATCATGGCTCCGAAAAAAGGGGACCCGAATTTGTGGAAACACCCAATGGAAACTGAATGCCCAGACCTTAGATATAAAGTTAGGGGCTCTACCACCCAGGCCCCTGGGAGGATCCAGAAAGTAGATCCCCCTTAAGGGTTTCTAGAAATTACCCAATAGTAGTATACGGTACCCTAGTGGGGGTTCTGCTTTCTAGATCCTCCCAGGGGTCTGGGAAGGCAACAGGCTCTAGGAGTATGAGGTGTCACAAACTGGGGATTCGTACTGTCGAGAACCCAAAACCCAAAACCCTCCACGGGATCCTAAAATTTCAGGCTCTGAACCCTAAACCGAAAACCCTAAACCCTGTGCGGCGTACTACCAGATCCTTCTTAAGCAGCCGGGTGTGCCATTTCTGAAGGTCTTGCCAGGAGCCAATCGTCAACTTTTCCCTTTGGGGAAGGGCTGTGGGCTTTTGGGTTTTGAGAATTTGGGATGTATGTAAGGATGTTGTGTTTCAGGTGTCTTGTTTTAACCTTTTGGTTTTAGGAATCGATTTTTTCAAAAGCTCTGACTTTCATCTGTTTAGTGCAGGGATGCTTGTTGGGTAGCTTCATGTTCCGAATCCGTTATAGGGATGAGAGTCTAAGATGGTAGGCAGGAGTGTTCTTTAGATCGTATAGAGCAAGAGCCTCTGGGTGACTGCAGATTCATATGGGCTTCTTCTTGCAACCCTGATTTTGAAGCCCATTGCAGGTGGGTAGTTTCCGCAAAGCCCCCTGTACGATATGGGTGTGTATGGATGACCCATGGGAGACTACCCACCTGCGGGCCATCCTCAACTACTTGGAGGTTCATGGGACTTATTAACAGCCCATAACTGGTGTGATAACCCCACCCTACTTGACTTAGGTGACCCCAATACGCTAGGGAGGCTATAAGCGAGTTATTAGCCCAGTTATAAGTGCTCACTAAGTTCCATCTAAGTTCCATAGCTACCAGGTAGGCTATTCCAATCAGCCGCGCGATCTTTTAGGGAGGTGGGTGGGCAATATGTCGTTCTAGTGGTGAACCCTAAACCCTAAACCCTAATTATGGCTTCAGTTTGGTTTTGCCCTGACTGCTAGTGGGAACTGGGAGAGCCTGACATACTCAGAAAAAAAAACAAAGTATCCCCCAATTTTGCGGTTTAGGGTTTAGGGTTTAGGGTGGGTGTTGATGTCAAGATCATTAGGGGAAACTTCCTCGACTTCGTCCAGGTCTGTCAGGAAAATGTAGGGGAAACCCTTTTGCATAATGCCCATCTTCAACCCTAAGCCCTAAACTCCTAAACCCTGAACCCGAAACCGCGTGGCACAGTCTCAAAAGGATGATACTGAACCCTAACCCAGACCCCTGGGAGGATCTAGAAAACAGATCCCCTTCAGGGCCCCTCAAAAGTACCCAATAGGAGCATAGGATACCATGATGGGGTTCCACTTTCTAGATCCCAAAACCCTAAACCCTAAATCCTAAACCCTAAACCTTACATAACCCTGAAAGCAAGGTTCTACTCTTCTGGGAACCCTTCTAGGGGCACTACTTTCTAGATTCTCCCAGGGGTCTGGGAGATCCTGGATGACTTCTGAGATCTTGGCTCAGACTTCTGCTCTTTGATGAAGCTTTCGTACTGCTCTGAGCCTTCAGTACACTTTTCAAAACTCATTGCCGTATAGGGTTTAGGGATTCAGGGTTTAGGCCTTCAGAATATTTTCAAATTCATTGTGCTTGGGGTGTAGGTTTCAGGCAAGGGGGAGGAGACCCCCAAAGCTACAAGAATGAAACCCCCCAAAATGAACCGATGGCTACATGGGGAAACTCCGGCATGTTGCGAGAGGTGCTAAAACCCTAGGACCTAAACTATCCCTATCTACCCATACAGTATCTACCTCTACATTACCCCTACCCAGACCGCCGGAGAAAGTAGAGCCCCCACTGTGGTACCCTATACTATTATTGGTTAATTCCTAGGACCCCTTTAAGGGCATCTACTGTCTAGATCCTCCCAGGGGTCTGGGGAAGGGACCCCTAAAATTCAGGGAGGCTTCACGGTTCGGAGCCTCGGTGAGTAGCATTTGCCTTCCCGAACCCCCGCAGAAAGGATTAAAACCTGGAACCTATCGAGATTTCCTGAACCATACTGTTGGTACTACGACTATTGTACTTGTCAGGGTGATTAGTCTTCTTAATTCCTGCTGCCACTACCACCCTCCTGCAATATGACCTATGGTCTAAAATCCTTAAAGGGTTACTACCCGGTTAGGTGATGCCTAGGAACTATGAGGGGGGATGTACATTCTGCTGCAGACCCTAAACCCAAGGCCCTACTTGAAGGTTCAGGGTAATTATAACCCACGCATACGTGTAGACATAACCCAGTTATAGCCACATTAGGGGACGTGGGGTCCTTTTCAAACCTCAGCTGGCTACAGGACCCCTGAAAACTTCTAGCGTCCCTCTAAAAGTCAAAGTCCTATACCCAGACCCCTGGGAGGATCAAGAAAGTAGAGCCCCCTTTCTGGCACCCTATCCTACGATAAGCCAGAACCCTGGGAGGATCTAGAAAGTAGATCCCCCCCTTAAGGGTTCCTAGGAATTACCCAATAGCAGTATAGGGTACCCTAGTGGGGGGGTTCTACTTTCTAGATCCTCCTTATAGGGTATCTGGGCAAAAGCGAAGCTAACAGCAGGCAAGAAACCGGATTTTCCCTCACATGAGCTATACTCTAAACTCCTTTAAAGGGGGTTTTATGGGGGATGATACAGGAGAGTATAATATGGAGCATTATATAGGGGAGTACAATAGGGTTATTAAGGGGGATACTCGGGGATACCAGGAGTTTAGACTATAGATCATTTGATTTTCTGGAAAGATGTCTCAGCCCCAGACGCCTGGGAGGATCTAGCAAGTACATCCCCTGCAAGGGTTCATAGAACTTACCCAGTACCAAACTAGGGATGTCTAGTTTCTAATTAGGTCCTCCCTCTGGCCTGGGACCCTGAACCCTGAGTGAAGTCAAGGCCCTCGCAGACCCAGTAGACGCTCAGCAAAGAGGCCATTTGCCGTTTGTACTCATTCTGCTCCTCCTGTTTCAGAGTCTTGGGGTTTGATCGGGGTGCATGGGGTCTAGGGATTAATAGGGTAGGTTTGGGGCCCTATAAAATTCAGATTGTTATGGCTTTAAAGGGTTATATAGGGATTGAGGATAGTAAAGAAATCCTTTTGTTGTCAAACCCAACCCTGTTTAGGGCCCGTAAATTATCCACCTTCATCCTGAGCCTCCGATTGATGTAGGCTCTCACAATGCTCACTTTTGGGCTTAGGCCGTAGGCGGGCTCTGAACATGGAAGCTATTCTGTTATTTACCACTTACCTTTGGAGTTTCGGGCTTAAGGGAACTTGATAAGGCATGACGGAGCCAGACCCCTGGGAGGGTCTAGAAAGTAGTCCCCCTAAAGGGTTCCTAGAAATTACCCAATAGTAGCCTAGAGTACCATAATGGGGGCACTACTTTCTAGATCCCAAAGCCCTAAACCCTAAACCCTAAACTCTAAATCCTAAACCCTAAACCCTAAATCCTAAACCCCAAACCCTAAACCCTACATGACCCTTAAAAGGGTCTGGGACTGCGGGATTTCACAGCTCCGACTACCGGGATCCCTCCCTTCGCTCATTCCGCACTCCACATAAGACCTGGACTAAATGTGTAGTATATGGGGGGGATGTTGTAGCCATATAGGTATATGGTATATAGGGTACAGGGTTTAAGGGTTTAGGGTTTAGGGTTTCGGGTTTGGGACTTGACTTGGGGGGGTGTCAAAATTATGGTCCTTTTTTGGGTACCCTAAACATTAGGTGCCGTATTATAATAGGGATCCAGAAAGGGACCATAATTTTGACCACCACCCATAATGTCCCTTACCCAGACCCCTGGGAGGATCTAGAACGTAGAACCACCATGATGGGGTACTTTCTAGAAAGCCTTTTTGTAGATCCCCCCCATGGGTCTGGGGTGTAGTATGTCCCTTAAAGAGGTCCCCCTATACCTCCCTATGTATCCCCTATAGGTCCCCCCAACCTAAATTGAGTCCGTAGCGCACATCCTAAACTGGGGTAGGTTTGGGGGGTCCTATAAAGATTAGACTTTCATGGCATCATAAAGGCTACTGTCCGTTTTAGAAGGGAGCCATTTGCAGTTCCATGTTAGTTGGGGGACGGTCGACTGCGCACTTCCAGCCAGATTGGATTAACGACCCAGAACCCTGGGGGCATGTAAACAGCAAACCCTCCAACGAGGTACTGGAACCTTTCACCCAGACCCCTTGGAGGATCCAGAAAGTAGATCCCCCTTTAAGATTCCTAGAAATTACCCAATAGTAGTATAGGGTACCATATTGGGGGTTCTACTTTCTAGATCCGCCCAGGGGTCTGGGAAGAGGGCTCTACTCTCTAAATCCTCCCCAGGGTCTTGGACGAGCGCTTACACATCAAAATTTTCGCGGACTGTGAAGGTGCTGCAGGAATTTATGTTCTGACGTCCTGAACTCCTGAAGCCCAGAACCAACACCTGCAACCCGAAGCCTAATTGCAAGAGCCTAAAACCTAAGACTTCAACCCGGACCCCTGAGTGGACCTAGAAAGTAGAAACCCCCAGCTTGGTACCATCTACTACTACTTTACTTGGGAGTTTACCCTTAAGGTGCATCTACTTTCTCGATCCTCACAGCGGTTTGGGGACCCCCTCCCCACCTCCAAGGTAGAAGCCTGAAATCTCCCAGTTCTGAAAGCATACAGCCTAGCAACGTACTAAAAACCCGCAGCCCTGCAACCCCCTCAATGGGTGGACATAATCCCTACCCAGACCCCTGGGAGGATCTAAATCATAGATCCACCTTCAGGGTTCCTTGAAATTACCCCGTATTAGTATAGGGCATAGAAGGAGCTCTACTTTCTCGATCCTCCCAGGGGTCTGGGTATACGATACACTCTCAATGATAAAACCCAGCTTCCATTTGCTTTTTCCATTTTCTTTTCCATGTGATTCGCCACAATTGGTAGTCGTTTCATGAGCTATAGTCTAAACTCCTAGTATCCCCCTTAATAACCACTACAGCAGTCCCCTATGTAATCCCCTATATAAACCCCTTCAAAGAGTTTAGACTATAGCTCATATAACCCTAGACAATCCCACAAGCCCCGTGAATCGCAAAACGCCAGAGCGGACCTTGCGGAAGTACCTCATCTCTGGAAAAATGTTCGGCACTTCTTCCTCGGAAATTGGCACCCTACACCCTAAACCCTGAACCCTAAGCCGTTTAAGACTCAAACACCTCCAGGCTTGGGGTTTGGGTCTAGGGTTTAAGGTTAAGGGTCATGGGATTTTTGAGGTTGAGGGTATATTTACATTTGCTCGTTCAAGCACTAGTGACTACCCAGACCGTTGGTAGAGATTTAGAAAGTAGATCCCCTTTCCAAGGGGGTGAGTCGTATTCATGGGCTCCCTTAACCTGTTGTTGTTTCTTACCCTTTCTCCTGAGGTCATGCTTTCGGAAAACCCCTAAACCACTGTCCAGGATACTCAGCCTTTTAAACCAGGGGTTTAGGGTTTAGGCCACCCCCACTTCTAACCCAATACTTAAGATTTTTTGGGGCTACAGTCCCCCTTAAGTAGATAGAATACGGGGTATATTGGGATCTCATTATAAAACACTCAAAGCCATATTCTATCTACTTAAGGGGGACTATAACCCCTAAACCACACACCCTAAACCCTAAACCCCAAATCCTGAACCCCAAACCCCCAAACCCTAAACTGTATACCCTAAACCCTAAGCAGTTTAGGGTTTAGGGAACCTACAGCTTTAACAGAAGCCTCATGGCACGAGGCTTTCCCCCTTCCCTGGTACTAAAGGCTGGCCAGCCCCTGGCTCTCCCAGAAAAGGCTGTAGCTGTAGATATTATATGGGGGTTTAGGGTTTAGGGGTTTAGGGTTTAGGGTTTTAGGGTTTAGGGGTTTAGGGTTTAGGGTTTGGGATTGTATCATTCTCCCAAATTCCTGGAGGAATCTAGAAAGGAGAAGTTGGAAAGTAGAACTCCCTATGGGGTACCCATAGCTTGGTCTAGGATTTAGAATTTAGGGCTGAAGATCGAAAGCATCACCTCCATCAGGATTTCACGTTAGTTCTGGCATATTTGTGATCCTTTACCCAGACCCCTGGGCGGATCTAGAAAGTAGATCTCCATTAAGGGGTCCTAGGAATTACCCAATGATAGTATAGGGTACCATAGTGGGGGTTCTACTTTCCAGATCCTAAACCCTAAACCCTAAAACTCTAAACCCTTAACCCTAAACCCTTCCAGGGGTCTGGGAACTGGTTGCCGCGCGAAGGGCTCTGAATTCCTCTTCGTCCAAGGGCTCGTCGTCGCCTATGGAGAGGATCCTCACAAAGCGCTCTCAAATTCAAAGCCCTGCGCCCTGAACCCTATAGTCCCTCTTAAGTAGATTTAGGGATGATGGAAAAGAAAATGGAAACTACTATTTAGGGTTTAGGGTTTAGAGCTTAGGGTATAGTCCACCTTAAGTAGATAGAATATGGGTTTATGAGGATCTTATTATACTTCGCCGAAAGCCATCCCGGAACCCTAAACCCCTAAATCCTAAACCCCTAAACCAGACCCCTGGGAGGATCTAGAAAGTAGAACCCCCATTATGGTACCCTACACTACTATTGGGTCATGTTTAGGAACCTTTGAGGGGGATCTACTTTCTAGATCCGCCCTGGGGTCTGGGTAAACCCTAAACCCCTGAACCCTAAACTCTTGGAGTCCTAGCCCCCAAGACTCTGAGTCCGAAGCAAGTGCAGCAGCTTCCATTTCCTTTCCCACTCCCATACAGATTTCCAAAAGAATCCCTATAGGATCCTCAATAGGGATCCCATGATCCCGTGTATAATCCGTTTTAGCCCTTATTGGGGACCCGAAGACCCGCATGGACGTTGAGCTTCGCGGGCTGCTTTAAGGCGACTCGTGACCACCCTACTTGTAGGAGCCTCAAGGACGGTCTTGGAAAAAATGGGCACGTGACCTGCTTGAAGGCCCATGGGACTCAGTAGTGTAGCCCTGAATAGAATTCGCGTAACCTCGCCAAGGCCATTTAGGGGGGGTTACAAGTAGGTTTTCAGCCCAGTCATATAGTTACACTACCAAGCCACATGAACCTTCAAGTGGGTCAAACTGATGCTGGATTTGTAGGGTTCAAGGTCAAAGGTTCAAGATTGAGCACATAGGGGGAAAGGTTTACGTTCAGAGACTACTTGGAATCTCTGTTGACATACTTATATACTACTTAGAACTTGGCTTATAACGCGACTTTTAAGCCCTCTGAATGGCTTTTCAAGGCTTACCCCATACAGAAGTACACCTCAGTCATAAGTCACCTGAACCTCCAAGCAGATGTGTATTGCCAGGAACAAAGGGAGAAGTCTATGATCCTTTATAGGGATGATATTCCCATCTTCCCTATTAACCACCAATAAGCAAAGCTTGGGGGAGGGTAGCGCATCTTGATCGCCTGAGTGAGTCAGGGTGAGCGGACCTCTTCCCAGCAGCGTGGACCAAAAACATCCGAAAGCACATGAGCTGTAGTCTAAACTCCCAGTGCTACAACCCCCTACATAATCCCTTTTGAAGGAGTTCTCACATGGAGCCCAACTTGAACCCCATTAATTGGAGGCGTAGGGTAATTAATTATCACCTGCTTAACTCCGTATCGCTGTAGTTTTAGCCCAAACCTTATACCCAGACCCCTGGGAGGATCTAGAAAGTAGAACCCCCAATTTGGTACCCTAGACTACTATTGGATAATTTCTAGGAACCTTTAAGGGGGATCTACTTTCTAGATCCTAAACCCTAAACCCTAAATCCTAAACCTAACCCTAGGAACCCTTTAAAGGAGGATCTACTTTCCCAGGGGTCTGGATACGTTCCCCACTGTGGCTCTAACATTGGGTTGATATAGCGCTTGGGCAGCTCTCCTCATGGAACCGTGCTCCGCTCCGGTTGGGGCAAAAACACGAAAAAACTACTTAGGGGTTTAGGGGTTTAGGATCTATCTAGGATGCTGCTTCTTGTCTGTTTGGCTTAGGGTTTACTAGGGTAGGTTTCGGGGCCATAAAAATGAAACTTCCATGGCTCTAAAAGTAGCATATTCGTATATGAGAACTAAAGGCAGCAAAAAATAGAATTTGTTTTCAAACCTACCCCTGTTTGGGGTTTTGGGGGGCCGGCATTGAGGTTCAAATTTGTATCAGTTGAGGCAAAGGACTTAAGCTCGAAGACGCGCGGTAGGGTATGCTTATGAATGGAAGCTTGCCACGCGCTGAACTTGACAACTGAACTACAAACCCACTCGATCCTGGCTGAACAACATAAAGTCTCAGTGTGATGCTCCAAATGAAAACGTGTCGGCCCTGCTTTCCGTCCTGCACGCCAGCTTCTCTGACAGGTCTTCCTGACAAAGAGCTGATGCAACAACAACCAATAGAAATCCTAAAAACCCCAAGCCCCCGAAAAAGGGACCTCAACCCTAAATCCTCCTCTTTCAGGATTTAAAGCTCAAGCAGCTTGGCGCACATTTTCAGCACCACTTGCAGAAATATGAGCCACTACTTTCAAGATATTTCGCACCAAGACTACTTGTTGTCAGATGCCCCGCATGTCAAGAACAAGGTGTAGAGGCCAAAAACCTTCTCATGTTCTAATCTGCGATAGAGCCCCCTTTCTGGGGTGGTAAGATGATGGGGACCACTGGCATGGAGACCCTTTGAGCTAACCCTTTTAAGGGAACCAAAGGGAGGACAGATGAGTTCTGTTAAAGGGTCACCAGGAAAGGTACCAAGGTACCATATCCTACCCCTGATCTTCCGGGAGTGATGACACCTGGTCTGCTTCTAGGGACTCCTAGGGAATATCTACCTTATATGGGGAGGGACAGAATAGGGGTGCAACCCTAAACCTAAATTCTAAACTAACACCTTAAGGAGTACAACCCTTGATCAAGGGTTGAAGAAGGGAGTCTAGGAATCTCCCGAAATTAGATTAAAACCCTAGGCTAAGAGTGTTGATCCTTAAGCCTAAATCCCAGACCCTAAACCCTAAATCGTAAACTCTAAATCCTAAATCCTAAACACTAAACCCCAAATCCTAAATCCTAAACCCTAAACCCTACACCCTAAATCTGAGGAATTCTCAGGAGGGGATCTACTTCCTAGCTCCTCCTAGGGGCTGGGTTGACTACAGCCATTACCCTGCAACATTCATATTTATACTGTTGATACTACAAATCCTTCATACTTGGAGGTTCAGGGGGACTTAGTAAGTAGGTTAATAACCCCAATAACCCATATAGTAACCTCCTTACTACGTCCCCATGACCGTTCAAGTAACCTTTGTTGGGTGTCTAGGATTTAGGGATCTACTAGACTCCAATACTTCCCAGGGTTTGGGATACTTAGGGCCATGCAAGATTTTTTTGTATCCACAGCAGTGAGAATTTTGCAATGCCAAGGGTCCCTCAAGTATTGAAATTTTGGCTGCTGGGGGTGTGCATAATGCAAGGGCCGAAATATTTACCAACATCCATTTGAGCACTATACCCTATACCATAGCTGTACAAGGAAGCTAGACCATATCACGGGTAATTCTCCCTTAGAAATATAGGCCCCGAAGTAAGTCCCTATTGAAATACACAGTTTCCGTTTCATGTTCCGCTGCAACCCAATGAGTAGTGTTTTTTGGTGGTTGAACCTCGTAAGATTACATTCCTTATATAAAATACTATTCCCCAAAAGGAGGATATCATCTTACTCTATATTGGGTACCATAGTATCCCCATATTAAATACTACTCAGGTGCCTCTAATTGTCGTTCATCAGGCCACACCAGAGGTCTTGCCGCAGCTGTGCAGCCTGCAGGGCCACTGAGTGGCTCCACGCTGCATTGTCCACGCTACGCAATGACTACGTGGCACTTAGGACCCCTATTAGGGGTTAACCCTTAGGTACCTATAATAATAGTATATGGGAATCCCAAAGAGTTAAGGGTCTAAGGTCCAAGCTAAGTCCCAAGGAGATGAGAGCAGGTCGGCACGGCGCTGGCTCTCCTCATGCTTCTCGCGTGACCAACTACGCACAGTCAGACTATCACCACAGCTGCGTTGCATGGCAGCTGCAGATGCAAGAATCCACAGTATAGGCATGCGGCGCTTTCTCTTCCATTTGATTTTCCAGTACTGGTACTTATTAAGCACATAAACCCTCTACCCCATATACCTCCATATTATACAAGCACACGTGCTTATATAGTCCCCCTTAAGTAGATAGAATATGGGGTATATGGGGATCGTATTATAATATCCTCAAGGCCATATTCTATCTACTTAAGAGGGACTATAAACGCCTTTTTAAGGTCCCTATAGCAGGGTGGTGCAAGGTTTCCTGCAACCCCTAAACCCTGAACCAAAAAGTCTAAGCCCCAAACCCCCAGACCTTAAACTCAATCTCCAGGGTTCCGGGGTTCTACCCTCCTTAAGGTGGTACCCCTGAAAGGTTTGGCCCCCCAGGATAACACCCTTATATGAAGCACCGCAGTCCCCCAGATTTTTTCTCACAAGGATCCCAAAACTCAGGGTTTACACCACTGTAGCCCTTGAAAAACATCATGGCTCAACTCCTGAGGTCCGTACTTTTCTTCTGTTGTTGTGAGCTGGCTGCTGCTGTTGCAGGGATGCCTGTTACTTCCCCACAGAACTTTGGGTTTTGGAATTTTGGGTTTAGGAGATTGGGGCTTCAGGGTTTAGGTTGCCCCTGGGAGGATCTCGAACGTATAGCCCCCCCATCTTGTGCTACCAATTTCTAGGAATCCTTTTAAGGGGCTTACTTTTTGGATCCTCCATGGGCCTGGGCAACATGCTGGTTTGGAGCTGAGGATTAGGGTTTCAGTCGGTTTGAGGTGTAGGGTTTTCGGATTCAGGGGTTAGGCTGGGTTTAGGGTTTAGGGTTGAGGGTCTAGGGTTAGGTTGGGAGGGGTTGGTTGAGGGTTTTGGGTTTAAGGATATGCTGCTCAGCTGCGGAGACAACAGCCCCTTCCCTGGCAGGGAATCCAGTGAAACCGCCCTAATGATAAGATCCCCACCCACCGCCTAATTTCCAGTCTGCAATGATACACTGCAACAGCAACATTTATGACTAGCCCTGGAACGCTCACTGGTAAGGGAGGGGCTTACATGTGGTCAGAGAAGCGCGCTTCATAACCTGCGTCTCTTTACAAGGCAGCTAAGGGGTTCTTCAAGGGTCATATACATGGTTCATGGTTTAGGGGCTCAACGCTTAAGAATTTGGGTTGGTGAAGGGTCTACAAAATAAAGCCCCGGTTTGTGTTTCTGGGTTTACTTCTGCTTGAAGCCGGAAGCAGGGAGGGGGTGGTCTAGAAAGCAGACCCCCCCGAAGGGTTTAGGGTTTAGTACTTAGTATACCGTACCATATAGGGGGTTCTACCTTCTAGATCTTTCAGGGGTCCGGGCAGAGGAACCCTTCGACATAAATCCTTGACTTTCGACATTGCTAGGCCCTACCCCTCCTCCAAACTAACACGGAATTCCAAAAGCGGCCTGACCGAGACTACAGTCCTTTTCAAAGGGCTCTATCTGGGGTTTCATGTTGGTTTGGTGAAGGGTACTTGAACCTAAACCCGAATTCCTAATCCCTACAGGGCTACTTAAGCCACAAGTAAGTTTATAACACCAGTTATGAATACTTACAAGCCTCATGAACATCCAAGTAAGGTATAGGGTACAGAACATGAGGCAAATTCCTTTTACCCACAGTCCTATCTATGTTGGGCTGGAGTTTCCGCTGAAAAGGCGCAATGCAGAACAAAAGTTCTGAAGCGGTCAGAACCCGCTGCTTCAGAAATCCCAGCATCCAGACCCCTGAAAAGGGATCTAAACCCTAAACCCTAAAGCCTAACCCTAAACCACAAAGTCCAAACCCAAAACCCTAAACTAAAAACCCCAAACCCAAAGCCATAAACCCTAGATCCTCCCAGAAGTCCAGGATCTCCCTTTTGGCTAAAGAATTGCAAGCATGTTGGTTCCATGTTAATTTCTGGGAAGTTTAGGGTTCCCAGACCCCTGGGCAGATCTAGAAAGTAGATCCCCCTTAAGGGTTCCTAGGAATTACCCAATAGTGGTATAGGGTACCCTAATGGGGCTTCCACTTTCTAGATCCTCCCAAGGGGTCTGGGTTTAGGGTTTAAGGTCTCGGGCTTTGGGTTTAGGGTTACGGGTTACCCTAAACCCTAAACCCTAAACCCTAAACCCCTAAACCCTAAACCCTAAACCCCAATGGGATTTGCCGTTGCGCCTCCTCTTCCAGCCGGTCAAGTAGGAATCTCGCCAACTGGAAGTGGCCCTTCTGCAGCGCCAAATGCCTCGAACACGTACATAAAGGTATAGTCCCCCTTGAGTAGATAGAATATGGGGTATATGGGGATCTTATTGTAATATACCCAAAACCCTATTCTATCTACTTAAGGGGGGCTATAGGGTTCGGGCTTAGGAGTTTAGGACTTGGGGCTTTGGATTTCGGGTGTCAAGGCTTGGGGTTTTGTCATCAGCTTCCGCTAATTTCACAAGGCGCTTTCGGAGGGTTCAGGAGAGTGTAAGACAGCTCCTTTGGGATGGACATGGCAAGTATTTATAAGTAGGTTAGGACACTGATAATTCCGTAGCCACTATGAGGCCAATCAAGAGAATTATAAAGTAGGGCTGTAAGCCAGGCGCGAAATAGTTATTAAGTCAATCCTATGAGCCTCCAAGTTATGGTTTCCTGGACCCTGGGAGAATCTAAAAAGAACATCCTTTAGTATTAGGCGTTCCTACGTTCCAGGGCCCCAAAAAGTTGACCCTTAGCTGACGCAGAATTATATAGCCCAACAAGCTGAAAGGTTACCCACGTAAGCACTCAGGTTAAGGCCTAAGTTCTGAACCCCAAGCCTTAAATAGACCCGGATCCTAACTCCTAACCTAGACCCTGAATCCTAATCCTGAATCCCAAACCCTAGACCCTGAACCCGAAACCCTAAATCTAAATCCTAAGCCTTCAACCCTGAACCCTAAGCCCTGGATGCTAAATCCTAAATCCTAAACCCAGGGTCACTTGGTAGTAAGGAGGTGCCGAGCCATCCGCAGGCGAAAGTCTACCCAGACCCTTGAGACGGTCTAGAAAGCAGAGCCCAAATTCTGATACCCCGTTTAGGCTTGAGAGTAGAGGGTTTAAGGCAAGTTTTACAGTTGATACTAAAAACCCTGCATGACCTTAGTATACTTTAGTACCATAATCCCCTACGCTTACGGTACTAAAGGTCGTACAGGGTTTGTACTATCCAGCGTAGGAAGCCTTACTCAAAAGGGTTCTAATTTCTAGATCCTCCTACAGGTCTTGATTGCCTTGTGACCGAAAGGTCTAAAGCTTTACTTGTTCCCACTGTCGGTATTGTAAAAACAGGCAATACCTAATCGGTTTGTAATGAAATTAATAAACTTGATGTTTAGGATTCAAAGCTTCAAAGGGTTGCTTTCAGGCATTTGAATAACATTATGGTTCCTGCAAATTCCAAAACAAGGCCCCGGGACTATAATAGGGTATAGAGTCCATGTAATGGTCGGGGCAACCAACGTCGGTTAGGGTTAGGGCTTTGAGTTGCGCCGGATTAACTGCACATGGGCTGGAAATGATCTGGCCCAGAACCCTGAGCCCTGAACACTAAACCCTTGTTATGTTTCTATGAAGTGGTTCGTCTTAAAACGAGGCATGCAAAGGGTTGGAAGCATGGGATCTGCCCGGCTGCGCTGATGTGCTTCAGCAAGGGCTTCCCAGATGGCGGGTGTCATAGCTGAAGCGGCGGATCAGGAAAACACAGACAGAACGGAAGGCTCCAGCACTTCCAGCACTGATGGAGAAAGCCTTCTTTCCATTGCCGCCGGCGGGGTTTTCACAAGATCGAGTCTGACAGTTGTGCGCGAAAAAATAGCAAAACCTTTTTTAGATGGAGTCGCGCCCTTCCAGCCGCTTTCCACACAGCGGGAGCGTGCAGTCTCTATAGTACCAGCCGTACTTCAGTCTTGTTTGTTTGGCCCTTAACTGACAATTTCTAGATTCTAAACTTAATTAACCCTTGGCTGCACCCTTAACCCGTCATTCCAGACCCGGAACCGTAAACCTCTCAAACTCCCTTAAACACCTTAAGCCCTAACCCCCCAACTGGACAACAGTGGATTAGGGCGTGGGCAGTCCTTAACCCTGGCAGACACGGAAACCACAACGAGGCCATGCTGGAGGGTCTAAAGTTTGGGGTTTAGGGTTTAGGAGTCAAGGTTAGGGTTTGGGTTTAGAATTTCAAGTTGCGCTTTAAGGTTTAGATTGCTCCCCAGATTGTCATAGGGCACCTGTTGCTGGACGAATACCTCCATTCTAGGAATTCCATAAACTTAGTAAGCACTGATCCCTAAACCCTAAACCCCAGATGGCTTGCTCCAGATAGAACTACGCTTACACCGGTTTACAGACGGTCATCACGTTTGAAATCCAATCTTTCAGCCTGAGCATTTGGTAGATCCCAGGGGTGCCCGAATCCCTGAATAGAACAGACTCTCCAAACAACTTAAAGGTTTCGGTATATGAGCCCCTTGGACGGCATGCTGCTAAGGGGGTCTGTCCTACTATTTACTCTGCGAACTGTAGGGCGCCAGTTGTGTTTGCGGGGGCTTGCAAGAAAGGAGGCACCAACTTGAGAACTGCTGATATGAGCTATAGTCTTAACTCCTAGTATCCTCCTCAATCACCCCTGTAGCACTTCCCTATATGATTCCCCATATAACAACCCTCTTTAAAGGTTAGACAGTAGCTACTATCAATTGGACATCGGATCCATGGTTTGTACTTATGGCTTCCTTCCCCCCAAGTGGACACCCAATATGGAGATTTCCTAAAACCAGGGATGCCGTTTTGGAGTCACCATAATAGGGATTCCCGTATATTGGGGTCTATTTTGGAATCCCTTTAATAGGGGAACTACCATACATACACTCATAAAGAACCTTACATACTCTCACCAAAATGTCCAAAAGAACCCTTGCTGCACTCAACAAAAACAAAACCAAACACCTTACTTCTTCTGAGCAGTCGACAAGGGCAACCGTTCCTGTGGACTTGTCTTGCTTCTTTAGCTTTGAGCTACCCTTAGGGTTCCTAGAAATCAGGGTTTAGGGCTTAGGGTATACTCAATACTAGTAAAGGGTTATCATGTCGGGCGTTCTACCTTCTGGATGCAGTAGCAGATGGTACTAAAATGGGGGTCAAATCCTAGACCCTAAAGCCCTCTACTTGCTCTTTATAGGAACCCTTGAAGAAGGTTTTATAATTGATCCTCCCAAGGGTCTGGGTAAAGGTGAGTTTGTGCGTTGCAGTGTTGTTGAATGTTAGTGGCAAGCTCTGGCCTACCAAGGTCAGAATTACAAAGGGACTCTACTGGGAACCCCAAATAGGGAACCCAAGAATGTAGCAGGAATATAATGGAATATAAGGACCCTGGTAGGTATATTCCTATTATATACCTACTATATTCTTGGGGGTCCCAGTTTGGGGTTCCCAGTAGAGTCCCTTTAAATTTGTCGGCTCAGATCCAAAAGAAGAGAACTCTCCCAAGATGCCGTGAGTGTCCGAACAAGCTGTATGTATGTATACACACAGCTATACATGTACACTCATTTGGTGCGATTCCATTTTGCTACGGCTTGGTGCCAAATTTCCTTTCTTGGTGCTGACCATGAGGGAATTGATCCCTATGCATGTCCTTATCCCCAAGCACCCTGAAGGATCTAAAGCACTGAACCCTAAACTTTAAACTCCAAGCCCCTAGCCCTAAACAACAACAAACTTAGTTTTCCCAATGCAATGCCGGCCTCACTTAGGCGGATTCTTTTTTGGATCCCTTGGCGGGTCTGGGCTGTTTAGGGTTTGGGGCTCAGGGCTTAGGGCTTAAGGTGCGAAACATACCAAAAGCATTCAAGACCATGAAAACACCCACTGAAGTAGGTCCAGCCAAACCTTCTTCTCTCCCCTCCACCTAAAACCTAAACGTAACTCATCAAAGGATTCAATCCCCAAAATCAGGACGCTATCCCAGACTCAGAAAAAAGATTTGCCTTGAGGGTTCCTAGAAATCACCCAATGGTAGTATAGGGTAACATACTCGGGGTTCTACTTTCTAGGTCCTCCAAAGGTCTGGGAAACTAGGACCCCATTATAAGCACATGATAATTAGAGTGCGTTTTGTAGGCTGGGCATCGGGTCCCTAAACCCTAAACCCTAAACCCTGTGTTACCAAGATCGTCTGAATACGAGCAACATGGGAACCCTACAGCCTAGACCTTAAACCGCGGGTCCTCGCTCAGGAACGAGAATTTGAGGGGTGATTCTGGGCTTCAGGTCTACAGTACATCTGCTTAATTTCTGCTCGGCGATACTTTCTATGGTCTCAAGGGCTACACTACAAGTTTTGTGTAAGGACTTGCCCTGTCTCATATCGTGATTCTATACGAACTTGTAGGGCAGAAAAGCTGTCGAATATTCAGGGCTTCCACATTTCAGGGTAGCCTCAAAGAAAACTCGAGCTGTCAGAGTCTACAAACACCCCTAAACCGTAACCAAACCCCCCTTAAACCCTAAACCCTACACCTTAAGCAGCTTTAAATTTGGAGGTATACTCCTGGAACCTTTGATTTTGCCCTAGACGTGCGCTCTCAAGCTATGACCTTAAACCCTAAACTACATCCCAAACCTTCGGCCCTACACTCCAAACCCAAACCTCAAAGCCCTACCCTGTACACTAAACCCTTGGGAGGATCTAGAAGGCAGAGTCCTCAATTTCGTACCATGTTATTGCTCTTCTCTTGGAGTGATCACTAGGAACCTTTTACTTACGGGTTCTTAAATGTGAACAAAAGATTATAATCCCAATGGAATATCTATATATGGTATACTTTTATATTGCCTACTGCCAACCAGCAAGCTTACTGTAGGGGGACCTACTTTCTAGATCCTCGCAAGGGTTGCGTCTTGTGTCAGCAAAACCCGCAATCCTTGCTGTCTTCGACGTCCACAGAGCCCTGTTTCGCGAACGGCAGGCTTCCCGCAGAGTTTACAGGTTTTGGGGTCTGGGGTCCAGAGTTTACACCATGGTTGCTAATGCGGGCCTGTAGCCCTCGGGTCTCTAAATACTTACTATTCACCTTATGCATATGCAGAACCGTAAGGACCGCGAGGAGCGTGCTACGCGCCCATACTTCCCACCTTCGATAGCTTTACAATGGTTTACAGATTTAAGACTTGTATACCTTCAAGTTTCCGGGCTTAGGGCTCTTCAAGGTTCGGATTTGGGGGTTACGTGAACCCAAAAACATGTAGAACCATGGCCTGTTGGGTATTATTTTAGCTATTTTGGGGTTCCAGGTAAGGTTTAGGCTTCAAGTGAAATGTTTCCCAGACCCCTGAGTGGATCGAGACAATAGATCCCCTTAAGGGTGCCTAAACCCAGACCCCTGGGAGGATCTAGAAAGTAGAACCCCCATTAGGGTACCTTATACTACTATTGGGCAATTCCTAGGAACCCTTAAGGGGGATCTACTTTCTAGATCCGCCCAGGGGTCTGGGAAGTTGCCCAATAATAGTATAGGGTGCCATTGGGGGTTCTACTTTCTAGATCCTCCCAAGGCTTAGGTCTTTCAGGTTTGAAGTTTCAGGCTTGGGGCTTCAGAGCTTGCAAGCCCAATACACTTTAGGGCTTAGGGTCATGAAAGGGTTTAGGGTTCAGGAATTAAAGTTCAGGGTTTTGGGGTTTAAGGTTTAGGTTTAAGGTTTAAGGGTTTAAGGTTTAGGGTTTAAGGTTCAGGGCTTAAGGGTTTAACCTTTAGGGCCAGGATAAAGGACGCCTGTAATCCCCTTCACCTAGGATAAACGCTTCATGATAGGCTGAACTCACATGAACATCAAACCCTAAGGCAGCTTAGGGTTTAGGGCTTAGGGTATGGGGTTTAGGGTATATTGCCCCTTAATTAGATAGAATATGGCTTTGGGTACATTATCATGAGATCCCCATATACCCCATATTCTATCGACTACGTAAGGGGGACTATATTCAGTTTTGTAATTCTTTGCAGTGATCTACTTTCCAAGCCCTGGGTGGATTCAGAAAGCAAAGCCCTCATTATGGTACCCTGTGCTACTATATTGGGTAACTTCGGGGAACCTTTGAAAGGGATCTACTTTCTACATCCCCCAGGGTCTGGATTTTTGGGCTCTCCCATTTGATTCCGCTCAAAACGCTACATCCCAAGGCGTGTAGAGTGAATAGAAACAAGGCACAAAAACAGAGTCCAGTGCTTGACTCCGTGGTGCATACTCAAAGTTTCTGGAAGCAACAGGGGGTTACAATCAGATTGCACCAAATGCGGGCAAGCCCCCTGAGGTATCTGACACAAACGCAGCCTCTCAATAAATCTTCTCCAGCATAGTGCGTACTGAGGACCATTTTTCGGCTCCATGTTTGTCATCCCTCAACCTTAAGCTTTAAACCCTAAGCCCTGCGGGGTCTATTTTCACGATCCTTTGCCCCTGGGAGCATTCTGTTTGGTGCTCGTCACTCGCTGCCTTTGAATAATCTCTGGGGGATCTAATGTCCAGATACCCAACGCGCATGCCGGTTCTGATGCCTTCTTCTCGAGGATGAGTTGGCACCTGGGGTTGCGACAGATGTGTCTAAGAAATCTTCAACATACCCTAGGGGCATACCCCTACAATAAGTTAAGTGGACAAATCTTCAACATACCCTAGGGCCCTACGGGCACACGCCTGTAATAAGTTCAGAGGCAGGCCAAATTGGTTCTCTTATTGGGGACCTTGCAGGTTAACGGGTAGGGTATGCTGACAACTTCTTGGAGATATTGGGAGCTTGTCAGAAACTGGATACTCGCCGGGACGTCGGGATGCTTAGAGAGTAAATGGCAATTCAGGTGTGCCCTGAAGGATTACATATGTAGGGGGTGTGTTGAGAGACTGTCGCATCCAGGGTCTAAGTTTCAGAAGCCCTGAAACCCGGCTCTAAACCCTTCCTTCAAGCCCACGACGGTGTTGGGAGACAGGGGAGTTCTGGGTTGGCGTGAGGTCATTACAATTACCCAGACCCCTGGGAGGATCTAGAAAGTAGAACCCCCAATTTGGTACCTTATACTACTGTTGGGTAGTTCCTAGGAACCTTTAATAGGGATCTACTTTCTAGATCCTCCCAGGGGTCTGGGTAGCTCAGCTCGAAATCATATTCCTGAAGTCAAGCCAATTCGAGACCGTCTCTGTTTGAACTACCATTGTATGGTGAGTGGAATCCCTAAACCCTACAACCCTAAACCCTAAACCCAAGACCCTAAACCCTGAGACCCTGAACCCTTTCTTCTGCAGGTTTGCTTCCAGGTACATGGGTGTGAGTACATGGCCAACCCCTTAAGGGTCATGAAGGCTTTGAGGTACAGGATTTTAGGATTCAGGATTGAGGGCTTAGGGTTTAGGAGCTAGAAAGTAGATCCCCCTTAAGGATTCCTAGACATCACCCAGTTGTATGAGGTACCATTTTCAGGAGTTCCACGTTCTGGATCCTCCCAGAATTTCTGTGAAGTCTGCCGAGTTGCTGTACTGAGTCCAATGTGCGGTTAAGGTTGGAGGTTTGGGTGGTTGGGTTTAGGGTTTGGGGTTTACGGTTTAAGGGTTTAGGGTTTAGGGTTTGAAGGTTTGGGCAGTTTAGGAAACATCCCAGACCCCTGGGAGGAGCTAGAAAGTGTCTAGGGCCCTCCCATGATGGTACCCTGTACTACTACTGTTGATGGATGAAATCTTGCACCACCTAGGGGCCCTAAACTACTGGAATTGCTAGCTAGAGCGTACAGACTTAAGGTGGTGCAGGATTTCCTCCATCAACAACATTTTTGGTAATTTCTGAGAACCCTTTAGGGGGATCTACTTTCTAGATCCGGGGTCTGGGTCTGGATCTCCATGGCACAACTAACCACAAGACTCCAAAACTCCTTAACTATAGGGTTACTTTAGAAATGCTAGCCTGAAAAAAATCCTCCCCCTCTGCAACCGAGACCTCTGGAAAAAGATCTAGAAAGTAGATCTCCTCTTTCCTGCAAATCGCTTCTGGGTGTTCCATTTTCTAGATCTTCTCAAGGGGCCTGTGACAACTGGCAGCTAGTTTCAATTGCAGACCAAATGCTCACCAATGGGATATCTGAAGACTGCGAGGAAGGGTAGTCAGCAGGTCTTGGGAAAATCGCCCACGATAAGGATGTAGCCCAGATATAAGCTAGACTTTGAATTCTTTATCTTAGCACTGGCATCTCACAAAAGCCCTAGGGCTCTCTGGAGAACATCAGCCCTGCACGCGGGGTATAAGCTGTTGATTTGGGGGTTTCCCAAAGTTAGGGCTACCTTTTTGGGGGTCCTTGTAATAAGGATTACAATATTTTGGGGTCTATAGTGGGGTCCGCCCATTTTGGGAAACTACTATTTTTTCGACCATCTGAATCGACAACTTGACACGCAAAACTGCGTAAGTTGCCCACACAGTGTGGTGGCCGTTTTCAGCGGCAACCTTGCGCGGAACTGGTAGCAGGAGCCCTAAGGGTCCAAGTACCCAAATAATAGGGTTTTAGATCCCAAGCACCATGAATATTATAGTATTTGGGCTCTAAAACCCTATTATTTAGGTCCTTGGACCCTTATGACGAGGTCACAGTGGCGTGGCAGGAATACCCAGACGGTTGAGGGTTAAGGGTTTAGTGGTCTAGAAAGTAGACTCGCTAGTTGTCTTACTCAACTTCAAAGGTTTCATGTGTATCTCTTCAACGAGCACGGCAGCTGCTGGTACCGTAGCCATTGCAACATGCCTGCAGCAGCAGTGACTGTAGTTGCTATTGCCACAGCGATGACTAGCTGTTGTTTGGTAATGACAGCACATGCTACCCAATGATTGTACACCGACTGCAATCCGTCACAACAACGAGTGAGATACCTACCTCCAAAACCTTCAAACCCAGAAACCTAGACCTTCAATGCTTAAACCTTGGGTGCTGTCCCCACCCAATACCAGTCTATACATGGGGTACTACTAAGGGCTCTAGAATACAGTATGTTTCTTAGCCCACAGTTACTGAGTGGGGCAGTATCCTAGAAGCCAAACCTCACACACTGCACCCTTAACCCTAAATCCCTATCTCAACCCTAAATCCTGAGCCCTAAGCCCTAATCCTTCAACCCTAATCCCTAAACCCTCAAACCTAAACCCTAAAACCTAAACCCCCACAGTGGGGGCAGTACCCAGCATAAACCCAAGTACGCGTAAATCGGGAACTCAGACCCCGTCAGGGTCCAACAACTGTTGTTCAGTGGTTGCAGTATTTGGTAGCTTTCCAAAATAGGGGGACCCCAATATAGATCCTATAATATTATGATCCTTAATATAAGGATCCCCCCAAAGGCACCCCAGATTTTAAGAAACCCCATTTAGGGTCTAGGGTTTAGGATTTGGCCTTTATATGGAAGTTTGCCTCAATTGCCTTTCTCCAAGAGAATCTGGAGATGGATAGTGTACCGCACCCAAATCCAGGCACCTGCTATTCACTATTTCGCAGACCACAGGAGTCTAGCAATTAGAGCCCCTGATATGTTACCCTTTAGCTAGGAAACTTGGACCATGGAGGAACTCTAAACCCTAAACCCTAAACTCTTGAGTTCCCAGGCCCTTAATCGAGAAAGGAGGACTGCCCAGCTTCATACCATCTACTACTCTTGGGTAGTTATTCACTGTTGGGTAATCATCTGCTTTCAGATCCTCCCAGGGGTCTAGGTGCGGGGGGTTGGGAACCCTAAACCCTAAACCCTGAATCCAAAACCTTGCTAAACCTTAAGCCCTGAACCTTAAACCCTAAACCCTGAACCCTCATCCTAAACTGCTAAACCTTACGTCCTGAACCTTAAACCCAAAACTCTAAACCCCAAATCCTAAAGCCTAAACCTAGAAGAAGGTCCGGCCCTCGACTGAGCTGAGTACATGCAGTGGCGTCTGCTCTTTGGCATTCTTTTGGGAGAGGACCTGGGGTGTATTCTAGATCCATGATTAAGGGGTTTCCCAAAATTAGGGGTACCATTTTGGGGGTCCCAATAATAAGGGTTAGAATATTTTGGGGTCTATATTGGGGTCCCCCTTTCCTGGGAAATTACCATTAATCGCGGTTTAGGGTTTAGGGTTTCAGGGTTTAGGGTGTTTAAGGCCTTACTATTCGGATCCCAATTATAATCCCTATGAAGGGGAAGGGGTTTATTAATCATGGGTAGGGGTTAGAGATTGCCTGACAGTGTTTCCAGTTTACGGTTTGGTTTACGGTTTGGGGATTACCTGGAAGGGTTTAGGGCCGGGTTTAGGGTTTAAGCTTCGCGTGACTTACTAACTACGTTATAAGTTATAACTGAGCTAATAACCCTACGCACTTGTAATCCTCCTACATGCCCTTATAGGGGTGCCTAAATGATAGCGGGGGCCATTAGCAGTTACTACGTCCCATGAGTGGACAAGTAGGGTGGAGGGTTCAGGGTTAAGGACTGAAAGCTGGGGACGGTTTAGGGTTCAGGATTTAGGGTTTTAGGGTTTAGGAGTTAGGGTTTTGGGGTGGTGGAGGGTTTGGGGTTTAGGGTTTAGGATTCTATGGGGTATTGCTGACCCGGGGGAAATCCGGTGAATACATGGGACTACGAAAGCAATGATGGGTTCTATAGACGATGTTGTGAGATCCACCGAAGCCCTAAACCCTAAACCCTCAAACCCAAAGCCTAAACCCAAAAACCTAAACCCCAAAACGCGTGAAGCCCTAAAACATTTAAACCTTGAACCTTCAACCTCTAAACCTCTACACCCCTCAAACCTAAAACCCTAAGCCTCAAAACCTAAACCCCAAAATCCCAACGCAGGCCCACGGTAGATCTCGCCAACTCTTCGCTCGACATTTGGAGTCCAAGCCCGGACCCGTGGGAGGATCTAGAAAGTAGAGCCTCCGTTAGGGTTATATGGAGGATTGTCAAAATTATGGATTATGTCCATTTTTGGGTCCCTATTATAATACGGGGCCTAACACGGGGCCTAATTTAGGGGACCCAAAAAGGGACCATCATTTTGACAATCCCCCATATGGAGTTGGGTTTGGGGTGTAGGGTTCAAGTTTTGGGGGGGTATAGGGTTGGAGGGTCTAGATTCGGAGTTTAGGGTTGAGGGTATTAGGACCTGGAAAACTGGTCCCGCTTGAGAATTTCTAGAGGACACCAGATAGTATATGATACCGGAAAGAGGATATTACTTTGAACATCAGGGGTGCAAGGTCTGCGAGAACCCAAAACTCTACACCTCAACCGTCTCCCAGATCCCGAAAGGCTTCTGAAAAATAGATACAAACGATCACTTTGGCTATTGTATAAGGATGACAGGGTCATGTACGTTTATTATGGGTTTCGATGAAGGATCTAATTCTAGATCCTCCCAATGCAAACTTCCAACCTTGGAAATACCCACCTGTAATGGACTACTAAATTACAGTGATATGAAAATCTTGCATGACCCTTGCCTACTAAAGTCCTGTAATACCCCAAGGTATGACGTACGTAGCATCATCCAGGATACCCTAAACCCTAAATCCTAAACCCTAAGCCCTAAATCCTAAACCCTAAATCCTAAACCCCAAACCCTAAACATGAAGATTCATGTTCGGAGCCGAAAAGCCTGGTTGGTGTCGGAGAATTTCTTCACCAGCCTGAAGATTGGCACGTGACCTAGGTCAAACAAATGGGTCAAGAGCTTAGGGTTCAGGGTTTAGGGTTTAGCCTCAAGTTTGTAAGTTTGAGGAAGAGTTCAACACATGTTGGCCTCAAGTTTGTATAGTCCCCCCCTGAGTAGATAGAATATGGGGTATATGGGGATCTATCTACTTAAGGGGGACTATGTCGCAGAACGGTTTAGGGTCGAGGGCTTAGCGGTGGAAGGTGATTCTCCAGATTGTGGGATTTCGAACTACTAAATACAGACTCATCTTAGGATGCTCCAGCCAATACAGGAATTTCCAAAAAAATCCCTGGTAGCACTTACTTTTCCATGGGCTCATGGGTTGGGTGCTACATTTTTTGGATCCCTAAAATTTAAAAGGTCTGGGTGGGTATCCAAAATGACATCTCCTTTTTGCATGGTACCGCCACTAAGACAACAGTGAATCGAACGTCCACTGAGCTACATACGCATCAAAGTCTCCAAGCCCTCTTTTTTTTCATTACAGACATGGCACAGCCGAGTGACCCTTCGTCGCCTAGATCCTGTACCCGCGGACGCACATACTCAGAGAGGTGGGTAGCCCAGCGAGCGGCGAAATTGGTTGTATTCAATTGGGAGGGCACAATTCTAAGAGATCTTCCAGGGCGTGATGGTTGTTTATCGCCGCTTTTTCGGATGCGGATGGCTCCTCCCGCGTGTCTGTGAGCGCAGTGAGGAGCTCCTTCTCCTGCTCGGCATCCTTCTTGTTCTTTTCAAAGTAAGATTGTGGTCGAAGCTTCCTGACCCACTTGACACAAGCAGGTGAATCAGAGCAGAATCTGCGGGGCCCTTGAGTGAGCCTGAAAAGCATGCTCATCGCATAGGCCTCAGTTTGCTTACAACCCGGCAAAGGGCCCTGCAAGGTTCCTACCACATGATGCGGCGCAGTAGCTTCAACCGCAACAGCAGCCCAGTCAAAGCCGCAGCAAGTTCAGCCGATAAAGGACCTAATCGGAGGCTCCAAGCCCTAAATGCCAAATATGTGCACTCACCTAAAAGTGGGAAAAACCCAACTGCATATACTCCGTGGAAATAAGCTCAAGATGCAACCTCCTTGGAAATAAGCGCAAGATGCAAGAGCTATCTAGAAAGCAGCTCCCCATGAAGGATTCCTAGAGCTCACCCTACAAGACCCCTGGGAGGATCTAGAAAGTAGATCCGCCTTAAGGGGTCCTAGAAATTACCCAATAGTAGTATAGGTTACCATATTGGGGGTTATACTTTCTAGATCCTCCCAGGGGTCTGGGCTACAGTGGCATAGTGTACCATACTGGGCCTAAGGTGGGTTCTACCTTCTAGATCCTGGCAGGGTGTCCTGGGAAGTTATACTAACTCGAAGCACTAAACCGCAGGCTTTATCCAGGGTTTCCGGGTCGTACCCTTGGGCTATGTGGGATGCTTCTAAGCGGTTTAGGGTCTGGTGTCTAGGCGCTCACATACGGCTATTATTGTTGGGGCCCTGTGCGGGGGAACCTCATTGAAGGGTACGACCTCAGGGTGCAACCCTGGACGCTTGAGTTTAGGGTTACCCAGACCCCTGGGAGGATCTAGAAAGTAGAGCCCCCAATATGGTAACCTATACTATTATTGGCTAATTTCTAGGACCCCTTAAGGGGGATCTACTTTCTAGGTCCTCCCAGGGGTCTTGGTAAGGGTCTTGACTTGTGCCAGGCAGAGCAAAACTCTAAAGCCTGAACCCTAAGCAAAAGTCTAATCTATGGGGCACTTAGGACCCCTACTAAGAGTTAACCCTTAGGTACCTATAATAGGAATACAAGGGAATCCCAAAGGGTTAAGGGTCTAAGGTCCAAGCTAGGTCTCAAGAAATAATGCAGAAGCCGAGTGGTTACCAATAGTATGGGTCCTTAAAGGGAGCAGAGGGGACAACTGCCGAGACCATGGGCCAAGATTTCTTGTACAAGTATCACATAAGTCAGAGTCTAAACTCCTAGTATCCCCCTTAATAATATCCCCTATAGCACTCCCCTCTACAATCCCCTATATATCCCCCTTTAAGGAGTTTAGATTGTAGCTCACATAGCCATAGCGCGCCTTTAGCCGACATCAACATGGTATCTGATAGCTGTTGAAGCCCCTGCATGGCAAAAAACACCTAAAGCCTAAACCCTGGAAACCCAAACCCCAGAAAACCTAAAGCAGCCTAAACCCAATCAACTATGTAAACCCTAAACCCTTACCGGACTATCCACTCTTGGAGCTCTGGATCTGGGCTATTGGCCAACTTCGGCGGCAAGGTGAAGATACGAGCCGCCATGCTTGTCCTGCTTTGGTTTAAGATTTATACAGGGGTATAAAAAGGGAAAAGGGAGAATGGAAAAGAAACTTGAAACTACCATTAAACCCTACACCCTAAACAACCCTAAACCCTAAACCCTAAACCCAGGGCTTAGGGCCTGCAGGAGATAGGCTTACTCTAAGTTCCCAAGAACGCTGGATGACTGAAAGTATTTTTTTCCGGGAACTTCTAGCTTAGGGTTTGTGACGTTAAGGGCATATGGGCTTAGGAGGTTTCGGGCTTAGGGTTGGGATTTAGCAGGTTCTTCATTGAAGGTATAACGCTTATCATTACGGTATTCGGATTTAGGGTAAACGACCTTAGGCTAAAGGTGTAGGGTTCAAGCGTTTCGCTTAATCCACTCCCCTCATGTAACCCCTCTCGTCCCCTAACATTAAATACTCCCTATAAATTGCTATAAGATATGACATACTCCGTATATATTGCTATAATATACCACAATGGTGCATATTTAATGTTTGAGGGGGTTCGAGGGTTTGAAGGTGTGGCTCAGCTAGGGCTTGGCCGGGCAGGGGTTGAGGGAAGACATCTTGCTCTACCGAGGCACCAGTGGCACCGCCTAAACGGCTAGGTAGGTGTATTGCCAAACACTACTTCGATCTGCTATCTGCTGTAGGCTTAATGCACAACAAGAGACTCCAGGATTTTGCGCGGCTTTGGGGTTTTCGCTCCCAGTTCAAGCGCTAACCCTGAACCCTTACGCACATCCTCGGATCGCAAACCATTTCTATCACTATGACTGCGGTTACTATTGCTGTCACTGCTACTCTTGTCATTACCTGGATTACTACAATACATTGAGGACGATAACAATGACCGCAACAACTACTACCATTTTTGCTGGTGCTGTCATTTTTGCCAACATCCCAGACCCCTGGGCGGATCCAGAAAGCAGGATCCCCCTTAAGGGTTCCTAGAAATTACCTAGTAGTAGTATGGGATACCATAAGGGGGGTCCACTTTCTAGATCCTCCGGGATAGTACCGGGCTCCGGATCCTTGAGTGAGTCTAGCAACATTTATTGGAGATTTTACGAAATGGAGTAGTTCAGGGACTAAAATGCTGAATGGGGCCTTAGAGGGAGGTTTAGGGTTTAGGGTTTCAGGGCTGAAGGGGCCCTTTTATACGAGTCAATAGAGTATGGCAGTTCTGTGAGAAACTCCCTCCGGGCTAAGGACTTCTCTCTGCCGAGAAGTGCTAAAAGAGAAGCCCCTGTTCTGATTCCCTAGCCCTACTGTATGAGACCACTACGTGGGATTAGAAGTAGAGTTATACGCCCAGTTGTAAGTAGTAACCATATGTCCCAGAAGCCCCCAAATGTGGAACGCGCACCATATCTTTTGATTCCGTGGAATTCCCGTAAGCCCTAGAGCCTAGAGCCTCCCAAAAATTCCGGATCTGTAAGGCTCCCAACGTAGACCCCTGGGAGTATCCAGAGAGTGGTACCCTGTACTACTATTGGGTGATTTCTGGGAACCCTTAAGGGGGTCTACTTTCTAGATCCTAAGCCCTAAACCCTGAATCCTAAATCCCTTAATCCTATACCCTAAAGCCTACTCTTAAGGGGGATCTACCTAAACCCCAAAATGTATGTAAACTAATAGCCCTAATCCCATAATAATGGCCATGAAGGCCATTTTCTACATACGTTTGGGGTTTAGGTAAACCCTAAACCCTAAATAGTCGTTTCCATTTTCTTTTCCATTATCCCTTTTCCCCCCTAGTGTCCTTGAATTTGTCAATCTTCTTCTCCATGAGCTGCACGTATTTCAAAGGCCAAGCCTATGTGGGTGGTTGTCAAAATCATGGGTTTGGGGGTTAGGGTTTAGGGTCTAGGGGTTTAGGGTTTAGGGGCTTAGGGGTTTAGGGTTTAGGGGTTTGGGGTTATGGTCCCTTTTTGGATCCCTGTTATAATACGGCACCTAATATTCAAGGTACCCAAAAACAGCACCATAATTTTGACAACCATCCATGTGCAAAAGGGAATGCCAGGGGCCGGCTTGTCGGGTGATGCAGCTGCGCCAGTTTCAACTATAGTCTTAACCCCTATCCCCCTGACTAACCCCTATAGTAATCTCCTATATAATCCCCTAGATAACCCCTCTTGCGGAGTTTAGACTATCCCCCAGATAACCCCCTTTAAGGAGTTTAGACTCTAGCTCATTTTAGGCAAGGGATTCGAGGCTTTGGATAGGGGCTGGAAGGCTTTAGACGTCGGGCTCTTGCAATTCATTCCGGGAGCCAGTGTTCCTGGCTGAGACAATGTTTTTATGGTACCCTAAACTCTAAACCCT
>CAJNIZ010017369.1:55839-74745 GCA_905231905.1 Symbiodinium pilosum
GGGGAGCCTAGACCGTGAACCCCAAAACTTGGGAGTGTGGAGAGATTCAGGCAGAAGGCTTACGTTTTGAACGGGATTTCCTAAGCCCTAAACCCCAAAACCCTGAACCCGAAAACCCCAAACTCTAAACCCAAAACACCAACTCTAAAGACCGCAAAGTCTAAACCCTAAACTCCAAATCCCTGAACCCTGAAGCTACACCATAAGCCTTCGAAACGGATATGGCCCGTAGTCTAAACTCCTAGTATCCACCTAGTAACCGCTTCCCTCTAATAATAAACGACGCCCCCCCCCCCTCCCCGCCCCCGTAATAATAAATAATCGGGGGCTCAGAAATTATGTATTATTAGGGGGGACATTTATTGAAAGAATTTGGTAGGGCTGCCTTTAACTCCTTTTAAAATCAAAACTTAATTAAAAGTACTTTTAAAATCAATTGAAATCGAATTAAAATACCGCTAGAATCAATTGAAATTTCACTAAGATTCCTTTCACAGTCAATTGAAAGCGAACTAAAATACCGTTAGAATCAATTGAAAATACATTGGATTCTTTTTAAAATCAGTTCAAATCGAATTAAGATCCCGCTGATAACATCAATTGAAATTTAATTAGGATTCCTTTTAAAATCAATTGGATTCGAATTAAAACCCAATTAGAATCAATTGAAATTTAATTAACATTCCAATTAAAATCACTTGAAATCGAATTAAAATCCGTTGAAACTAGTGAAAATCGAATTAAAATCCCGTCAAAAATTCTTTTTACAATCAGTTGAGATCGAATTCAAGTCCCGTTAAAATCAAATGGAATTTAATCAAAAAGCCTTTTAAAATCAAGTGGAATCCAATAAGATCCATTTACAATCCATTGAAATCGAATGAAGCTCAATTGAGACTTACTTAGATACAGCTAAAATTGTAACAAGATCAATGAACATCGCATTCAGTTCTTGCATGTAAAATCCTTTATAAAACCATATGAAAATCAACCAAAACCAAGGATGCTAGGGGGATCCCTAATTCCTTTGAATTTCCTACTATACCCCCCTAATGACCTCCACGCCCGCCCTAATTCATCATGATCTGGCTCCTTTTAAAAGTGGTACAGCTCCTTTTGGAATGCTCATGAGGAATTTTCAGGGCCCTGGATTTATTATCTATTATTAGGGGGTTTCATTAATAGTTTAGACTATAGCAATAATACGGTCCTTCTTCATGTTTCAATGTACACCCCGTTGCAAGGAAGACTGTTTTGGTTGGGAGCAGCATTAGTTTTGTGTCAAGCTCAAGTCGAACGTTTAGGGTTTGGGGTCGGGGTTTAGGGTTTTAAGGATTTAGGGTTTAGGTTTAGGGTTTGGGGCTTAGGGTTTAGGGTTTAGGGTTCAGGGTTTTCGGTCATTCCATGTCGTAGATTGCGCAGCGCATCACCAACGTAACGCACCCTAGAGGCATGAGCTAGTGTAATTTCAAAAAAAAACTCAAAAAGCAACCCCTTCACACCCCTTGGCAGTAAAGATTCCGCCATGACCACATTAGGGCATCTTTTATCTGGGGTGCGTGGGGGGTATATTTTTCAAGGATAAGGGGTTTCGAAGCTAGACATCGTGCAGGTGTAGGCGCTGAAGGGGCGTCATGGTCTTACTGACCTGGTGCATTCCCAGCCTCGTAAACTATCCCAAAACGAACTACACTCAATGTTTCTTACGTAATCTAAGGGACATGGGTTCCTTACTAGGGACCACAAGAGGAAGCCCTATGTCTACTTTTAAGGGTCCCGGGTCCTTTACAGCCTAATATGGACTGTAGCTTAAATGGGGAAACCCTCCCCGATTGAATTGGGAAACTCGGAGGAATTCTGGGAAGGTGCCCTTTTGTATGAGAGAATATTGAACACCCTAATCTCTAAACTCCAAAGCCCTAAGCCCCCAAAACCTAAATCCCCAACCCCCAAACCCAAAGCCCTCGACCCAAAAGACCCGAAGGCCTGAACCCTTCCTCCTCAAACCACGGTTAAGGGCTTAGGGTTTTTAACTCTGGCTTTCCCATCCTGACAGCAGCCCCTACGCATCACCCAGAGTGCCTGTGCCAGCATGTCAAGCATTTGCGCCTGAGACGTCAGGCTTGAGCCTTTTGGCATTATATAGGGGGCTTTGGATTTAGGGTTAAATGGAAGAGAACATGAAGACTACTATAATAGGGTGTGTATATATATATATGTATATATTAGGGTTATGTAGGGATAATGTAAAAGAAAATGGCAACTACTATAACAGGATAATAGGGTATATATTAAGGTTATATAGGGATAATGGAAAAGAACATGGAAACTACTTTAATAACAGAGTATATATTTGGTTCGTACAGGGATAATGGAAGGGAATCCGCTAAACCCTAGTCCTGAAGTGAATTACGGGTTGACGGCTCCAGGCATGTAGACAGCACCTGTCTTGCGAAAGTCCCAAATATGTAGAACCAGCATATTTGCAAGGGCAGTTGCTAAAGTCCTGGCCTTTTCTTGCAGCCGCGGCAATGCTGGTGCTCAACCAGCTCACTGTGTGAAAGTCTACAATATGATTCTGGATGTTGATAAGAAGCGTTCGAATGGGTGTTCCGTAAATCGGGCGCCCCAATTAAGACCCGGATATGCTATAACTACAAGCCTTATTACGAAAATCTGCCACAATTTCTGGGAACTCCAAACAGATCTGGTATGCTTTGACATTAGCCCCCTGAACGGTAGAGTTGTGATCCCCAGACCCTGAAGAGAGTCTTCAAAGTAGAGACTTCAGCTTAGCAGCATCTAGTAATCTACTACTACTACCCAGACCCCTGGGAGGATCTAGAAAGTAGATCCCCCTAAAGGGTTCCTAGAAATGAGCCAATAGTAGTATAGGGTACCCTAATGGGGGTTCTACTTTCTAGATCCTCCCAGGATTCTGGGTAGGTGACTTCTGCAAACCCCAAGCTCGACTGAACGGGGATGTACTTTCTAGGTTCCCCTAGAGTGCTGGGTTTTTGGGACCCCAAAAAGACCAATGCTTCTACGAAAGGTTCTGCGTACATGATCAATGTAAGGATTAGGTGTAGGGTTAGTACATGTACATGTACATGTATATATATATATACATATCCACGCAAAGCCAAACTACGATACTGCCACGACATGCCTTGCAGGGTTCCTAATGAATTTGAAGAAATGAGTTTTGGCAGTTTCTCAAAGTGATCCCTTCCTACTTCATCCCTGATAAGGACACTGGATGCCCTATTTCGAGAAACCCCCATTTAGGCTAAACCCTAGACCCTCTATAGATAGCGAGTATAAAACTTCTGTAGGGCCCTAGATTCCCTAGATAACCCCTATATCTCCGTAAGCCCTAACCCCTGAACTCCAAACCCGAAATTGGCTCTATTTCCTAAACCCTAAACCCCAAAACCCTAAACCCAAAAACCCAAAAACCCTAAACCCTAAAACCCTAAAACCCTAAACCCTAAAACCCTAAAGCCTAAACCCACCGGGCTCCGGACCCACCAGTCGTCGCGCATCAGCGATTCGTACGTCACCTGGAAAACGCAGCTCAGGCCCAGACTGATCCTTAAAGAGTTTAGGGTTTAGGGTTTAGGGTTTGATCCCCTCAGAGTCTCTAGATACTCCGAAAGGGCTTCCTAGAAAATACCCAGTAGTAGCATAGGGTACCATATTGAGGGTTCGACTTTCTAGATCCTCCCAGGGGTCTGGGCAGCCAAGAACCTCATGCTATTTGTCACGAACTGCACTTTCGGTGGCCGGTAGCTCCAGGATACCCCAGGTCTCAGACCCCAAAGAGGATCTATTGCCCCCATTATGGTACCCTAGACTGCTATTGGGCAATTTCTAGGAACCCTTAAGGGGGATCTACTGTTTAGATCCACCCAGGGGTCTGGGGTGGTGTTGCCACCGCTACACATCTCGAACTGCTCGCCGAAGCGCATCCGGCTTGCAAGGATGGAAGCTTGTTGCTTCTTGGTGAATGTTTAAAGGGCTGGTTTAGGGTTTAGGGTTTAGGGGTTTAGGGTTTAGGGGGACCCCGAAAGTAAGCAAAATAGTAGCCCACAACTCCTGAAAATAGCACAAAACGCAATTATTCTACATACTTTTGGGGCTCAGGTAAGGTTTAGGGTTTAAATAAACATTTACTCCATGGGGCCTTTGGAAGCGCAAGCTTTGCGACGTCCCCGGAGGAAGCAGACAAAGGTAACCCCTAAAAGACTCTTCCCAGACCCCTGAAAGGATCTAGAAAGTAGAACCCCCAATTTGGTACCTTATACTACTATTGGGTAGTTCCTAGGAACCCTTAATAGGCATCTACTTTCTAGATCCTCCCAGGGGTCTGGGTTTGTTTTCATTCCAGTAGCCGGCTTAGTTTGAAGGGCTGCATCTTCACGTTTCTGTGCAGCAAATGCTGCAGTCCTTAGATGGAAAGCTGTGTCCAAGTCCAACGGCACGCAGCGTGGCTCAACCTAAGCCCCAGCCTAGACTCTCTACGCCCCGGGAATGAAGATCCTATTTACAGGATCTAGGCTTTTGGGTGAAGCAAGCATGAAACCCCATGTAGGAATCTTTGGGCTCTTTGGCGGTTCCAAGTTAGATTGGGAAGTAAGCCCCTATGTAGATCTCTATACATCCATGTCACGAGTGCCTGCACCCAAACAAAGTCGTTCGGATGGCCGTTTACAACCCAGAGCAACATGGTGCCTTCCGTCGAGAGGCTGTGCCCCGCTGTGAGCACAACGGAGATCATATCTTCTTCAATGTCAAACGTGGCAACTTCCATCTTTAGGGCTTAGGGTTTGACTGTTGCGGTTCACTCTCTTCAGCTTGAACAAGATGGGCTTGAACTTTCCCTTGGCTTTGTAAACTTGACCTCACTTCAAACACCCCCCCCCAAACCCTAAACCCTAAACCCTAAATCGTAGTCTGCATTTTAATTTGCAGTTATCCCAATATCACCCCAACATAAACCTCAAAGAATGAGTTGATCTTCACTACAGGCGCGTTTTCGATTCTTCACCAGAGAGCTAGAAGTGAACTAAAGAATTGCGCAAGTTGATGATATCAGATTAGGTTATATAGGGATCATGCAAAAGAAAATGGCCATTACGATAGCATATTAGAGGCCCCTTTACACGGGTCTGATAGGGGCTATGTAGGGGTCGTGTAAGGGTAATAGAAAAGAAAATGGAAGCTACTACTGTATATTATAATAGGGCATATCTCGGGGTTATATAGAGGTTATAAATAAGGATAATGGAAAAAACGGAAGCCACAATTTAGGGTTAAGGGTGTGGGGCTTAGGCATCCCTAGCCGTCTTAGAGATATACATATATATATATACATACACACACATGTCTACATGTGGGCGTATATATGTACATATATACATATATATAGAGATCATGGCATATCCAGCCCTGAAGCGGAAACTCTCAGACCGCCTAAAACCTCGTCCCCAGAACCCTTGAAACCTCAAACCCTTAATTCAAGGCGTATGCCGCAAAGAAAACCTCAACCCTGAGCCCTAGACACCCCCCCCTCTTCCTAGACTCTAAACCCTAGACCCTAAACTCCAAACTCTAAAGCCTAACCCCAAAATCCCTAAACCCTGAACTCTAAGCTCTAACCCGTCAAGCCTAAACCCTAAAACCAACCTACACGAAATCCTCTAGTTTGGAGTACACACCAGCAAAACAGTATAGACTTTTCAGGTATAAGTTGCTATAATAAGAATCCAGGAACCAAAAAAGTATCAAAGTGTAGTACTCCACTATTGGGAATCTAAACCCTAAACCCCTAAACCCTAAATCCTAAACGCCTAAACCCTAACCCCCAAAACCGACCTACACGAAATCTGCGAAATCTGTCCAAGGCCTGATCTAGGAGGTGGTCACTGTCATCACCTTTGCTGATGGCACCTTGGAACATGTCAGGCTTGAGGCATTAGGAAGTTTCCCTAAATTACTGTTCCCAAAATGGGGGAAATGTATATAACAGTAATTTAGGACAATCCCCATTAGGGTGTTTAGGATGTTTTTAAGGTTTGGGGTGTTTAGGGTTTAGGGTTGAGGGTTTTGGGGTGTAGAGTTTGGGATTTGATTAGGGCTTGAGTTTTAGGATGCAAGAAATGGAGCCCCCATTACATTTCAGGTTGTTGTGCAGGAACCCGAAAGGGGTATCAGCTTTCTAGATCTTCCCAAGAACACTGACAAGCTCCACCTAGGGTTTGCATGGGGTCTTTGGCCCCTGAACCCTAATACACCCCAAAAAGAACGTCGAGCTTCAAATAAACCTGTGTTGGGGGGGGCATGATGGTGGTCTCTGGGTCTAAGGTCTAAGCTAAGTCCCAAAGAGTTTTCTAGATCCTGCCAGAGGACTCTGGGTAGTGGTTTGTGGCCTTAGAGTGCACCTTGAGGCTCTATTGACTTGCTAAGTCCATAGTCCCCATTAAGTAGATAGCTTAGAATATGGGGCATGTTGGGATCTGATAATATACCCAAAGCCGTATTCTGTGTACGCAAGGGGGACTATACTTGGTCACGGGAAAATTGGGCTTAGAACTGGGTCTTTCATGAAAGAAGTTTGGTTGCCACAAGCCTCGAAATTACCACCCTCTTCTGGTCATGTGAGATATACGAGTTGTAACTTTTTGGGATGGGGATGACCAAAACCCCCCTTGCTGTGCGTGGGACGCTGGAAAAGGTAATGCCTGAGTTTCATCAGAGTCTTGTAGGATGCCCCGCATCCTATGTATGGAGATCCTGCAGGGATGCCGGGATCATCTCCAAAAATACCCATATCTGGTCTTCCATACCCAGACCCCTTAAACCATCCAGCTATAGGACCCCTCGGTTAGGTAATGGGCTCGTTAAGGGGGCCCCACTTTTGTGATCCCATACATACTCGTCTATGTTCCTAGATCTTCCTTCAAGTCACGTGACATTTGCCAGACAAAATTGCAAAACCCAAGGTTCGAAAGCCCCACTCCGCTCTCACTAATTGTGCTGTTGTTCAGGAACTGCACTGTGCTGGACTGTCTGGATTCATATTGCGTGGTGATGCTCAGCAGACTCAGTGAAGGAAGGGTCGGGCCTGTGAGGCGGCAGGGCTGCTTCAAGCATGAGCACTCGGCGATGTAGCACGCAGACGGTGGTCACCTAATGTTCCACGCGGCTCTGCATGGTCTGAAGTTGAACGTCATGTTCTCGACCCTAAGAGAGCGACATCGAGCGTCTGCACAAACTGCCCATACTACGAAAGCGAAGCACCAAACTGTAAACTCTAGACCACATGCTACATGAGCCAGATAATCTCAACCCTTAACCCTGCACCCTGCCTGCACCCTGAATCCTAAATTCTTGTGCGCAACTAGGTCATTGGAGTTTACTACAAAGGTTCGCACACTCCCGTTGAAAGTTTAAATCGGCAAGCCCCAAGAGATGCAGACACGGCCACCAAGAGAGAGAAAGAGAGCGAGACAGAGAGAGGGAGAGCGAGAGAGAGAGAGAGAGAGAGAGCGGGAGAGAGAGGGAGAGAGACAGGGAGAGGGAGAACGAACATGGGAGGGCGAGGGAGACGGAGAGCGAACACGGGAGGGTTGAGAGAGAAGAGGGAGTTTGAAAGAGAGAGAGAGAGAGAGAGAGATGGAAGAGAAAATCCGTGTTTCGTGGATAGATGCACAAGATACACTGTACATGAGGTGGTGAAGCCGTATGATACCCCTCAAAACCTCGGGAGCATGTAGAACGCTCTTCTCCGCAGTGTGTGAAGCTCCTAGTTAGGCACACAGTCTTCCATCCTGATCCAAAACTACCAAGTAGGATCCCCATCCACTCCTAGACCCGAAATCCAGAACGCCAACCCCCCAAGCTCGAGACAAAACAGGCCTATCCGAATTCGACGCCTTGTTTACGGTTTAGGGTTACCCTGAATTCGAAGCCTGAAGCTCCAATTCCAATGAATTTCTGGCGGGAGCGCAGGCAGAAAAGTAGTCCTGAAAGCCTTTGATCATGAAACGAATCATAGTCCTTCGGCGTCTGACTTGCTGGTGCTTAAGGAAGATCAGGGGAGCGGACCCCTGTAAAAAAAACACACACTATATACACCTCGATTATTACCTGTACTCATGCCCATCCCAATAGCAGGAAGCTGAAGATGTGAAGGGGCTAAATTGCTGCTGCTGTTTCCTTCTTGGCCTTCATGGAGAAGGAAACCACCAAAGGCTGAAGGGGTTTGAGAGTAAGACTTCGACGTCGAGAGGTGCATCTAGGCACAGAGGAGAGAGTGAAAATTCATGCTATAGTTTACATGGGGGATTCCCAAAATTAGGGGTACCCTTTTTGGGGGTCCCCATAATGAGGATTATAGTATACTGGGGTCTATTTTGGGGTCCCCTGATTTTGGGAAACTACCACATAGGCTCTCTAGGGTAAGAGTTAGCTTCCTACAAAGCTGCAGGGTATTCTGCTTACTAGATCCTAGGCTCCAAGCTCTACACCCCAAACCTTGGCTTCGAACAGTTCAAGCTTTTTCTGTCTCTTCTCAAGGGTTCGGCCAAGTTCTTCGATCTTTACGGGGCGCAAAACCCCATCCTAATTACTTATTTACAGGGCACCCAGGGCTGAACTCATGAGTTGCCAGGTCAGGCCTGGTTTAGGGTTTAGGGGTTTGGGTTTAGGGTTTTGGGTTTAGAGTTTTGGGTTTAGGGTTTTGGGCTTTGGGTTTAGGCATCTAAAAAATGCAACCCCCAGGTTACTATTATTGGGTGATTTCTGAGAACCTTTAAGGGAGATCGGCTGTCAAGAAATCCCTCACAGTATGACTCTCTAGCGCTTAACAAGGAATTGGGGCATGTGGTTGTACGGATTGGCGACCATATGAAGAGTACCAGAGGGATTTCCATGTTCTTCCCAAGGCCGGGCACGCTCAGTCATGAGGATCTGTTTAAGCTTAAGGTCATGGCACGTTTCAAGCTAAGGGATGCTGCAAATACATCTCTGACAAAGCTGCAGCTTTCTTCGGGCAGCAGCAAGCCTTCCACAGCCCAATCACGCGCGACATGGCGCTGAAGTCTGGGAGGAGCAGCGCCGGGCTGGCTCTTAAAAGACCAGGCCAACGGCAAACGCATCCGTCTTCAATGGAATGTGATTGTAATGATTGCCCCTGCTTGTGAGAGTCCACCAGGCCCTTGTGTGGAGCCCCGGTAATTCATTAAGTCCTGAACTCTGCAACGCGTACCGTCTTCGAGAATTCAAAGTCTGCGAGGACAACTTGCCAGGCGAGTCCTCACAAGCATGTTGCATGCCTTGATGTCCAACCCTAAACCTTGGGTACTGCCCCCACCCAGTAACAGTCTATATTAGGGGTCCTATTAAGGCCTACATATAACCTATTATAATTATTATCCAACTGTTAGCCTTGATGTCCAACCCTAAACCCTAAACCCCATCAAATCCAAAAGATGCTGCATCCCTCCAGCACTGTCCGTCAGTGCAGCCACATATTTCGCAGGCGTCAGGCAGGCCCACAATGTACTCAAGCAGCCTAGGGTTTAGGGTATCAGCACCCAAAACACTCGCCTAGTTTCCCTAATACCCGAGACCCCAAACCCTAAACCCTAAACCCTAAACACTAAAACCCTAAAACACTAAACCCTTATCTTTTGGGATCCCATAGGTCACCTGGGTTCAGACGTCTGCTAGAAGGTTCTGGGACATTATAGGATTGAACGTTTTGGGTTATCTGGGTTTAGGGTCTAGGGGTTTAGGGGGTTTGGGATGGAGGGTGTAAATTTAACGCTTTGGATTACCTACCTAGATCTGTACTGTTACAAGCCTGAGTCTCCTGGTAGGGTGAGAACTGGGTTATAAACGTCCATATAACTGAGTTACAATTTCCCTGAGCGTTCACGGCTCCCCGAGGCCTTTGGGTTATACTTGCAGCCAAGATTTGCCAGAAAACGGACATGGCTTCCCAATAGATAAGGTTAATACAAAAAAACCGGAAGGGAGCCCTATAGCCACCCGCAATGGTCCCTCAGTAGTCCTGATATTGACAATTGGCCTGAAGCCTAAACCCTGATCAATCCTGAACCCTTAAGCCGGAACCCTACTCCCTAAACCCTAACTTCTTACCTCCCCCCTACATAGCCCAGACCCCTGGGAGGATGGCCCTTTAAAGGTTATATAAGGTATAGGGTTTAGGGTTCCCAGGGTTTTGCGAGCATCTACAGAGAAGAGAACCCCAGCTTGGTACCGTCTACTACTCTTGGGCTATTTCCAGGAAACCTTGACGGAGATCTAAACCCTAAACCCTAAATCCTAAAACCTAAACTGCGTGGGGCCCTGCAAAGCCCTGGGGGCCCTTTAGGGGCCCACAAACCCTTTAGGGGCCCAGGGGTTTTCGAGGGTTGGGCTTTCCGAAGACGGCAATCAATACTAACAGTCCCGCTACAGCCGGAGGATCCAGAAAGTAACCCCACTTTAAGAGTTAAGTAGGGTTTAGGATTTAGGGATCTGGAAAGTAGAGCCCCCATTGTAATAACCTATACTACTATTGGGTATTTTCTAGGAACCCTTAGTGCGAATCGAACAACCAGAAACAAGCAGGGTTTAAGGTGCAAGCAGCAGAAACACAGCCAGAAGCAAACGACTGGTTTTAGGGTGTAATCCCCGAGCCCTAAACCCTAAACCCTCTTCTAGGATATCGGATTGGTCCCCCAAACCAAGCAGCAAAACGTCCTGTTGCCCTCGCGGTGCATCCGCAACCTTAAGCGGCTAGGGTAGGTTTGGGGGGCGTATTAGAATCAACTTTGTCTGGCTCTACAAGGATCAGATATGGATTAAGGGTAGTGAAAATTCAAAGTATTTTCTAACCTACCCCAATTTCGGGGCTAAGCTATGGTTCAAGGTTGAAGGGCTGGCAGCTAGGGGCTTTAGGGTTTTGCGTGTCAGTTTCTGCATCTTTTTTTGAACCTTCCGAAACTTTAGGATCCTTTTGGCAGGGGGCCGTGCGGGTAAGAATCGGGGTTCAGGGTCGTGTGAGGCTTTCTCAAAAGCTTCCGCTGCAATCCCGACGAGTAACCCAGACCCCTGATTAATAAACCCCCTCCCCTTAACAGGGATTATAGCAGGGATCCCAATCTTAAGGCCCTGAAAAGGAGGGGGTCTATCAATCATGGGTACTCTAAACCCTAAATCCCTAAACCCTAAACCCTAAACTCTAAACATACCATAGTCTACATCATGGACTCATGGACTTTATCACAATGCTCTTGTAGCCTAGGTCTGTAAGGCGCCTGGCAGGCCTAGGGCTTAGGGCTTTAGGGTTTAGGGATTTAGGGTTTAGGGATTTAGAGCTTAGGGTTTTCGGGTTTCGGGATTTCGGGTTTAGGGATTTAGGGTTTAGGGATTTAGGGTGCAAGGTCATATGGGAGTACACCAAAATCACCCTTCCCAATGGCGAGCAGACTTAGTACAGTAAAACAACCATCATGGTGAGATGTATGTCGCGCCCGGATCCCTCGATCTCCTTCTACTGACTAGTGCTAAAGGGGAGTGGAGGCGTGAATGTAGGTTTAGGGCTTACTGGTGTTATATGACAGCTGATCAAAGCTCTGTTCCCAAAGTGGTCAATGCTTGACTTTCTAGAACCCCAAAGAGTTGCCAGAGATCAATTCTCGTATAGGTATTACTCTTCCAGTGGTATATATGGGAACTCTAAAAAACAGTTCTATGCATCCTCTCACCCAACACCAGCAGCTAGAAGTACTCGCTATTCGTTCCTATGGTTGTTCTCAAATACTATTTCGGCATACGCAATTCCTACGAAATCATCATGCTGTCCGCCGCAAACCCTAAACCCAAAACCAAAGTCCCGTAAACCATCAGCATGTACGCGCCCATTGCAAGCCTGAACGCCTAACGTAAGGGCGTAAAAAGCTACCAAGATAACTTCGAGGTCTGTTTGAGATGCCGTCTACCATCAGTACTCAGACCCCTGGGCGGATCTAGAAAGTAGCTCCCCATTAGGGTTCATAGGAATTACCCAATAGCAGTATAGGGTGCCAAATTGGCAGTTCTACTTTCTAGATCCTCCCAGGGGTCTGGGTATCCAGGAAGTCTAGGACCAAAATTTTGGCAAGTATTCAGACAATCTAACACTCTCCCCTAGTATTCAAGCACTTTCCTTTGCTGATCATTAAAATTCCCCGTTGTGGACATACTTAATATTAAGGGGGGTGGGGAATGTCTTAATTTCAATATCAGCGGAAGGGATTTTTCAGTGAATCTACATTACACCCAGATCTGGGCCTTAAAGCCCTATGAGCCATTGTCTAAAATCATACTATCCCCCTGATAAACCCCTATAATACTCCGATACATAATTCCCTGTATACCGTCCCTTAAGAAGTTTAGACTATACCTTAAACCCTGAACCCCATCGGCCCTATAGCTCATATGCCTAAGCGTCCTTTGAGGCATGGGACACTTGGTTGCGACGCTGGAATTAAAGCCCAAGCAAGAGAAACAAGATGTCCCACGATGTATGGGTTGAGGGCTTCCTGTTCCTAACGTGCTGTAACCTAGGACACTCAAACCCTCGAAACCGTGGAAAGGGCAACCCCAAAATCTGAATCGCACCAGCTGGATTCTCAACCCTTCAAACGGGATGAATACCCTAAACCCTAAGTAGTCCCAGATGCAGCATCGCGCGACCGAGATCTACGGAAGCTCGAAGATTCTTGGTCCAGCCTTGGTAGGGTTAAACCCTATAAATCTACTTTCGTCATTGCTGCTATTGTGACTTTGCTTGGATTCTTCCTGGCTCGTATTTCAGGTGATGAAACTTTATAGCGATACGATTCTGCACACTGTTGTTCTGGTTGTTTTCTGTCCTGGAAAGAAGCGAAGTAAGGTGTGAACCCTAAACCCTAAACTATGGTTCGGGCTGTAGTGGTTTTCGTTGTAGTCTAGGTATGCAAGCACAGGATCTCTGATTACGGCAACCCACGTAGAATCCCCAACTGTAACCCCCATCACCTACTAAACTCATAAACCCCTACGCTCTATTCCCTCTTGCAATAAAGGCCCTTCAGAGTTTTGGGTTTGGTCCTCACAGGGCGGAAGGACGGGCTTATTTAGGGGTTGAGGTAGATCCTTGCCCCACGGCTCCAAAAAAAAGGTCCCCTTAAACAAGTCCACCGCCTTGTCTCCCCTCCCTTGAGAAGGTCCTGGATTTGGGGTCTTGATGGCGTTGGGGCTTCTGGTGCAACATTCCCGGCTTGGGGTTCAGGAGTTGAGGTTTAGGGCTCAGGGCTCAGGATTTTACGGTTTAGGATTTGGTAAGTAAAGTTTGGGGTTCCAAGCCCTTAACACTAAACCCTACATGAGCTATAGTCTGAACTCCTGGTATTCCCCTTAATAAGCCCTATAATAGGCCCCTAATAACCCCCTATATAACCCCGCGCTAAGGAGTATAGACTTTTGCTCATATCACCCTAAAAAGAGTAGAGAGCAGGCTTTCCACATCCCTTTGGAGGATCTGACATCCTCCCAGGGTCAGGCAAGGCTTAAAGATAATGAAGCTAACGTAGGGTGTAAGTCAATCACCCCTTTTGTAATAGCTCCTCAATATGGAGTTCGTAGGGCCTTAGTACACCTCAATAGTTTTTTGTGGTACCCCAACTGGGTGACCAAAGAGGTGTAGGATGTAGGGTTTAGGGTTTTCAAGCAAAACAAATTACTAATGCCATGGTCTCTTACAACGGGAATAGGCGAGAGAGAGAGAGAGAGAGAGACAGAGATAGATGTGTGTATATATATATATACACACACACATTGCGCGGTATTTATAGACTTAGGAATAATGGAACATCAAATGGAAAAACAACGGCCTGGAACATGACATAGAAACTGGGTTTAGCGAGGGGTTCTATAACATGATTTTTGGTCCTAAGCCATTATCTGATCTGCACAAATTGTACATAAAAATTCTGCTGGATCTCTTTTAACGTCTCGGTAAGAGAGGAGAAGGAGGTTAGGGGTCTAGGGGTCTAGGGGTTAGGGTTCAGGGATCAATGGGTGGTGTGTCGGGAATGCTGGAATGAAGCGGGATGGAGCTACATGTGCCTGCATTGACCTGCTGGTTGAAGATGCCCAGCACAGTCAGGCGGATGTCGCTACAATTGTAGCGCATTATCTTTTCGAAGATGGCCGCGCGTTTGTAGAGGTCCATCTTCTGGGCCCGAGTCTCCACCAGAATTGGGACACCATTCAGTGTGCGGTGGCATGCAAGAACACGTGGAGATGAACCGAGTCGTTGATGGCCTGCAGAAAGCCGTCAAGCTCCTTGATGGCGTTTTCACCCTGGCTGTCAGGGTAGTCGAGTACTGTCCAGTGAACCTTGTGAAGGAATGGGCCAGGAGAAGCCTTCTGACTAGATGGCCTCATCCAGCCTTCCTGGTCTGCAGTTGCCACGTCTTTCGGGAACGCTGGTGGAACAACCCCGGGCGCATGTGCTTGGGAATGATCCATGGGCTACTGTAGCGAGCCCCTCCTCCATTCCCTACTAGCAGCCAGCAAGCAAATTATGCCCAAGACCCTAAACCCTAAACCCTACCCAACATGCATTTAGGCCTTAGGGTATGGGGCACAGGGTGCTTGCTCATGTCTAACCTGATTGCTGAACGCCACCTTCAAGCTCAAGCTTTCAGGGGCTTCTGGCAATCAGACTACTTGCAGGAACGCCAGGGATTAGAAGGGCATGATAGGAGGGTCGTGCCTCGAAAAGATCCAATGCCTAAACTCTAAACTCTTTAACCCTAAGCCTGTTTCGCGCCGTTCTCGTTTGCGAGGGTGGCCGGGACAGGGGATGCTAGGCATTGGTGCATTCACAGCGGCATCACAAGATTTACTCTGGTTCCTCATGGGGCGGTCTCATGAAGACTTGCAACCTTGAATTGATACACCATGTGATTGATGTTCTAATAAAGATATTGAACACTACCATCACACAAGACTCAACCAACTGAATGCTCACCATCATTGAATCAACAAGACCCTAATACTTGCGCTCTAACCCCCAAGCACCAAGCTCGAACATGCCTGGGCCCTGAACCGTCCCACCCTAAACCCTAAACCCTTAAACCACACCCAAACCCCTTAAACTTAAACCTCGACCTCTGATTCTCTGAGACAGGAGCAACTCTTCAATTGAATCGCCAGCTCCTTCAGGACTGCAAATAGCAGCGTCGTACGCCCTCAAATTACTGGGGGTTAGGGAATTGGATTTAGGGTTTAGGGTTTAGGGCGAATCTATTGTACAGGGATTCTGAAGGGATAATAGTCCCCTACCCCCTACTATTACTAAGAACTAATAAAGACACCCTAAACCCTGCAATTATTCTGAGAATGTCCCACGGTCAAAAGACTGCTTTGCAGGATATCTTTCTAGGGGTTGATGGGTTGATGTGAATGACATTGCGACGAAAAGGGCGCCATGGTTTGAGCATGGATGCAGCAGGAACACAGAACCCCTGGGAGGATGCCCAAAGTGGAAACCCCCATATGGTACATCATGCTATTGTTGGGTACTTTCTAGGATGGTGTTAGGGATGTATCTACAAAGTATGTAGAACCCCCACCAAAACATGTACACTGTATTTCAACTTTAGTAACTGGCAGGAATCCTTAAGGGAGATCTACTTTCCAGATCCTTAAGCCCTAAGACCTATATACCCAGACCCCTGGGAGGATCTAGAAAGTAGAACCCCCATTAGGGTACTCTACACTACTATAGGTTATTTCCTAGGACCCCTTTAGGGGGATCTACTTTCTAGATCCGCCCAGGGGTCTGGGTAACCGGCATCCCAGGGTTTGGGCAGCCTGGGTAGCATGGATATTCGCATCCCTGGAGCCTGCGCGTCCCAACAAACTCGGATTCTGAAGGTTTAGCGTTTAGGGCTTACCTAAACCCCCAAAAGTATGTAAAATAATGGCCCTAAACCCATAATAGTAGCCATAATGGCCATTATTTTAGATACTTTTGGGGCCTAGGTAGTTCTCAGACACCAGAGCAAGATCTGGGAAGTAGATCCCCCTTAAGGATTAGTACTAGTTACTCAATAGTAATGCAATGTACGATCTTGGGGGTTTCTACTTGCTAGAGTCATCCCTAACACCATCCCGCATTGCTGACGAGAGATTCTTTGAGTCACGGCTTAAGGTTTGAAGCGCGCTCTTGACAACCCTTCCCTTGTACCTGGTGGGGTTTGTGTGGGCAGCAAACTTAACCTGGGTTGCTGTTAAGGAACTTAAATTAAGTTACCATAATGGGTATATATAGTAAATAATAGGGTTTCCCCAATATAGTAACTTAATTTAAGTTCCTTAACAGCAACCCAGTAACGGGAAGTTGGGGAGAAGATCCCGTTCGGTGGATGCTGAAAATCGACGACTCTGCGACCTACCTCGCTGCAGGTATTTCCCTAAACCGTAAAACTTAAAGCCTAAACCCCAAACCCTAGGGTTTAGGGGTTTAGGGGTTCAGGGTTTAGGGTTTAAGGTTAAGGGGAAAGCCTAAACCCTTCCATTTGGGGGAGTCTGTCCTGCTTTTTCTAAACTACAACCAACAAAACGGTCGGATAACAATCTCCAACTTGCCTTGCTTGCGTTCGGGCTTTGTTCTTTCTTTTTCAGGATGTAAGATAGTTTCCCTAAGTAGGGGGCCGACCCCAAAATACGATAATCCTTTGAATAGAGACCCCCAAAAAGGTACCCCGAATTTTGGCAAGTCCTGAGATTCCACCAAAAAGGTAAGATCCATGATTGAGGGAAGCCCCAACCCCAAACCCTCACTCTCAGGGTAAATAGAAATCGTGTAGGGCCAGAGGCAGCCAAAGGCTTTAAAAACAACAAGGCCAGGAAAAGCCCGCCCAAAACTCCAGACACACACCCTAAACCCTAAGCCATAAGCCCTTGGCACTAAACCCCAAGCTCTAAACCCTAAATCCCAAACCCTAAACCCCTCATTCCCCAAACCCAAAGCCCCCAAAGCGCTAACACCCTAACCCCTGAGCCCTAAACCCAAAGCCCTAAACCCTGAGCCCTAAAACCCTAAACCCGTAAAACCCCAAACCCTAAGCTGCGTCTCAACCCCATGGCCGGTCCTTCTCGAAAGCTTCGCACTCGATCTGCGTGTCCCGCCTTGCCTGCTTGAGAATCTAGGGTTTGGGTTTCAGGGTTTAGGGCTTATGGTTTAAGGTTGAGGATTTAGGGTTCAGGGTTTAGGGTTTGGGTCTCAGGGTTTAGGGCTTATGGTTTAAGGTTGAGGATTTAGGGTTCAGGGTTTAGGGTTTGGGTCTCAGGGGTTAGGGCTTATGGTTTAATGTTGAAGGTTTAGGGTTTAGGGTTTGGGTTTCAGGGTTTAGGGCTTATGGTTTTGAGAACGTCATGGGTTGAAACTTCGAGCCCCCTGGGAGGTTCTCGAAAGTACAGGCCTTCAATGCGGTACCCCGTACTACTATCAAGTCCTTTCCAGGACTTTCAACGGAGACCCGCAGGAGGATCTACAGGCTAGATCCTCCTCACGAAGCTACCTGATAGTACTTGGACGCTCATGGGACTTAAGTAGAAACTAACCCTAAACCCTACTTGTAGTGTAGGGTAAACCCTATAAGGCTATTTAGGTTGCTTACAAGTATAGTTACAAGCCAAGGTATAGACACTAAACCCCCCAGGGCCTAGGGTCTCATGAGGCTTCGAGGAGTGGTAGTAAATCGCGGCTGTACTTACAACATCCTTATCGGCTTCCTGAAGCCCCGACTCATCCCGCTGAGAAAAATGGGAAGTTTTTGAGCCATAGTCTGAGCTCCTAGTATCCCCCCTTAATAAGCCATATAGAATCCCCTAGATGAACCCTTTCAAAAAGATTAGACTGCAGCTCATAGAGGGTTCATGGTTTGGGGTTTAGGGTCTGGGGTCTTGGGCATAGGAGTTCTTAAGATCTGGGATATTGGGTTTGAGGTTCTTCAGGGTTCAGGGCTTGGGATGTAAAAAAACACGCACCCAAAGGTTTCCAGCAAGGTGTAGCACAAGGTGAGGAGGAGGATGTAAATCTGATTCGAGGTTGGGGCGATAATCTCCATCAAAAATACTACCCAGAGATTGTAATGCCATTCCCTGCAAAGGTAACCGACGGAGGGTTCAAGGAGCTAAAGGGACTAGATTATATAGGGTTAAATAAAACAGACGGTTTGTAATCTGGGGGTGTACGCTTAAGGGGATAGATGCCCCAAACCTCAAGCTCTGAACTCTAGACCCTGAACCCGTCGACCTTAGCCCTCCATTATGGGATCCTTAAGGGGGCCCCTTACAGGGGGGACCCATAAAGGCTCCCTAAGAACTCCCTAAGGTCCCAAAAGCCCTTACTTGGGGCCCGCTTAGGGCTTCCATGGCTATGGTACACTCCCCCAAACTAACATGGAAACCCATATAGCCACCCTTTAAAAGGACTGTATGTAGTCTTTATAGGGCCCTTTTTGGGTTTCCAGGGAGGGTATTCCCAAGCCAACCTACTGCAAGATGTCCTTCGATCCGCCTCAGCCCTAGGCCCTGTCCTAGACCCCTGGGATGATCCCCGGTAAAGTTTCCTGGAACCCTAAGTCCTAAACCCTAAACTCTAAACCCTCAAAGTTTAGGGTTTAGGATTTAGGGGTAGGGGTTTTAGGGTTTTGGGTTAACCCTAAACTCTAAACCGCTAAACCCTAAGCCCTAAACCCTTGGGGTTCTCCCGCTTCCCAGGAAACCGGATCCCTGAAAAGCAATCCTTACTGGATTGTTATCAGTCTACCTGAGCTGGGTTGCTGTTAAGGA
>CAJNIZ010017380.1:2824-22112 GCA_905231905.1 Symbiodinium pilosum
TTTGGTAAGCCCAACCCCCAAAACTAGGATGCCATGATGATCATATGACAGTCATAGGGTTGGGTTACCAAATTCTTCCCAATACAGGTTTCTATCTGGAGGTTCAGGGCAACTATAACCAAATAACTGGGACTGGTATTGATAAACCATGTTAGAGGATTTAGGGGGCCTCTAATTTCAAGGATTCTGGGGTTGAGCCCCTAAGGTGTACCTCCAGAAGGTTTTCCCCAATATGGCCCCAACATAGACCTTATGTAAATAAATGTAGCTGCATGAGGTTCCTGCAAAGGACCAAAAACCCAGGGGTACAACCCTAGGCACTCGGAGGCACAATTGGAAACCCCTGATAATTAGGGTTACGTACAGTTGAAATTTGATCATAATTCCCTTTTACATCCAGGTGCAAGGTTTTGTGTCGACCTAGAGTAACCGTAAACCCTTACACAAAGGACGAAGGTCCATGTACCTAAATAGTATATAAGCACGTTCAATCAAACCCCTTTGTGCCCAAAGATTATTTTTTACTGGTACATGCATCGTTTGGGTCAGCTCTTGTAAGTTGGTGCTTCAAGATGCGCCTTTTTGTTCAAGCCTCACACGCCCAGAAGCTAGCAGAAGCTGTATTCCGACTGCCCCACATCCCGAGGCCTTAAGCTTAAGCCGTAAAAAGCACGCCTAAGGCCACCAAATCCTAATTCCTACTCCCTAAGCCCTTACACCTAAACTCTTAGCCTCCAACCCAGTTCTAAAGGACCTGTAAGCCCGCAGCCCAAAATGTTTTACCCTTAATCGTTGGACCTCAAAGCCCACAGCAGGCGCTCAAGTCCTTGTACTTGGCCCCTTAGGGCCCCTTATCACAATTAATTATGTAGGCAGGCCCTTGAAAAAGGACCCTAATTTTGGAAAAGCCTTGGAACCTCAACCTTTGAGACAGCAGGTGCTCAAGTTCTGGCCCACTGAGCCTGGCTTCCACTTGCTGCGACTCATTCTGGATTCCGCCCAGGAGGGGGAGGGGTTTAGGATTTAGAGATGTTTAGGGTTCAGAGTTTCAGGTCCAGATTGGAGGTTTAGAGTTTGGGGTATATTATGTATGCAGGATATAAAGGGAACATGGGATCACTACCCACAAGCCTTAGACCATTGCAACAACTCTGAGACATTCCCAGGATATCCCCTAACCCTGAATCTTCAACCTAGAGCCGCCCTATACCATGAACCCTTGACTCTAAACCAGGGTTCAGGGTTTAGGGTTCAGGGTTAAGGGTTTGGGGTTTAGGGTATTTGCAGGCCCACTTGGCATCACACCGCGATGGCGGCTGGCTGTTCCTGCAGCTGTGCCTTCGACTCTTCTTCACGCTGCAAGGTTGAGTCTTACTGGGGGTTAGTGGGGAAGAAGGGAATCAAGTACATAGGGGTTCTATAGAGATGATATCCTTAACCCTAAATCCTACATCCTATAGGGATTCTATAGGGATTATCTTCTCTTACGCCCTACTAACTACCTGTAGATCTACCTCTGGGCTCCCAAATACGCCATAAACTACCCTTGAGGGTCCAAGGACCCAGGTAATAGGGTTTTAGGGCCCAAAGACTATAATATTCATGGTATTTAGGCCCTAAAAACTACCCTATTGTTTGGGTCCTTGGGCACTTAGGGTACGTATAAGAACCTCGGACACAGCCCACAAAACGGAAGGACGGACAGGGTTCAGAGTAGCGTTCAGGGCTCAGGGTTGACTTTCAGGATTCTGGTCCCAAACCCTAAACCCTGAAACTTGGATTTTGGGGGTAAGGCTTCTGGATTGATCCCTCTTTACAGCCACAGGGCATTCTCATAAATAAGTTCCTTTCTTTAAGATTGAGTACCTGAAAGTTCAAAGTCAACACCTAAGCCTGCCATGATTCAAAAACCAAGCCCGGTACCTAAGGGTCAACCCGTAGTAGGGGTCCTAAGTGCAACGTAGAACCTGCTAGTTGCTTCAGCCAAACCTCAAATTGGAGGATTTTAGGGTTTAGTTAGGGTGGGGTTGGGGTGTGTGGGGTCCGAGGATTCCGTGGACGGAGTCTTCATGCTTCATGCGGCCGTAGGCATCATGGCATTATCCATCTAACGCACCCGCTGCTTGCGAGACGGGGGTGGCGGAGTAGTGGAGGTCAAACATAGTCCCAAGATGTCCCAAGCACACGGGTCCCTAAATGCTTGTGTGTCTGCGCACAGTGTGGAAGGTTTCGGGAAACTGATATCATGCGGCCTGCCAAGGGCACCCAAACGCGTAAAATAAAAAATGTGTGAAATGGTACACGGTTGACGGCTTCGGGCTTTTCAACCTTTTGGTCTTGTCCAAACATCATCATGCCTTGGCAGAGTGAGCGAACTCAACCCAAATCCTCAAATGGGAGTTTTTCTAAATCAGGGGTACCCTCTTTGTGGGTCACATTAAAAGGACAACAGGATCCATGTTGGAGCCCCCTTGCTAATTAATGCAAAGTACCAACTCCATAGTTTGAATCCCCAAAGCGCTTATGTAGGTAGGACTTATCCTGGATACGCCAAGCGCTATGCTTTCACTGCTAATCGCTGAACCTTGAAACTTGAAACTTTACTGAAGGAAATGTTACCTACATGCGGGGTTCGTGTCGATGATTCCGTATACTCACATAAGGTTTGGCCCAGGAAATGTACCAACTGGGCTTCAAGGATATAAGAAGGTCGGCTGTAAACCCTAAACCCCAAAGGGTCCATGCAGCTATATAGTATATACCTGGGCCCTGAAGTAGCTACATGGGACCACTGTGGGCCCCAAGTATATGCTATAGTCTAAACTCCTAGTATCCCCCTTAATAGCCCCTATAGTAGTCCCTTATATAATCCCCTATATAATCCCCCTTTAAGGAGTTTAGACTACAGCTCATTTGACTCATATGCTATATAGCTACTTGGACTCTGTGGGCACTGCGGGGCCAGCCTGTGCCGCAGATTTTCCAGCGCCCGCAGCGCTTCACGGACTGGCACAGGCATTGAGCGGTTTCGCGGGGCTCCGGGCGCTCGGTGGATTCTGTTAAGGCTTCAGGTTTGAGGTCTGTAGTGCTTCAGGTTAAGGCTTCAGGGTTTAGGGTCTATAGGGTTTAGGGTTTTAGGGTTAAGGCTTCAGATGTCAGGTCTATAGGCTCAGGGTTTGGGGTTTATTTAGGCATCAGAAAATACTCACTGTCGCACCTCTGGGCAGGTTGTAACAGGGTTGTGAAGTGTTCCTTTGTAGGCCGGTTTCAGGTTTTCGTAGGGCGTGTACTCAGCGTGTGCGTTGTGGTGGGATTCTGCTGGACTTCCGGAGTTGACAACTCTAGGCTGGGGTTTAGGGTTTAGGGTTTACGGCTAGGGTTTAGGGTTTAAGGTTTCGGGTTGGGCTGCATTTATCCAGAATCTTGCCCAGAAAGTCCAATATCCTTTAGTCAGGGAATAGAATCATATTAGGGACCCTAATATCATCTAGGGTATATTCCCTAGCTATGGGATCTTGGACTTTCTGCTTGCTTTAGCAACTTGTGGGTCACAGATTTTTCTTTGCGTAATTACAAGGAAAAGGCTACCCCTGGGCATATGGGGATTTCGGGTCCCTATATAATTGGTTTCCTAGTAGGAAAGTGGGCGGGGCTGGTGGCGAGGTGGTTGTGGTGGTGTTGGTGGTGCCGGCCATGGAATTTGCTGGCCGTATGTGCAAGATGTGGGCCTGTTTTTTTTGTGCTACTGCGATTTGATTTGCTGGTGCAGGACTACTTGGGCCAATTCGGCCAGACGGTGCTTGCTGAGGGGTGCGACTCCAGCCGTGTCTGCCCATGTTTACGGGTCGCAGGTCCTGGTGTATCAAGGTTGAGGGTTTTTTTGTTTTATTTACATTGCCCATCAGCCGTGAGAAGGATCTGAGCTTAGGTTTGGCGCGCGAGCTGCCGGGCAGGTTCTTCAAGGTCCACTACGACAAGAAACGTGCCGGCCCGCAGCGCAGGCAAAAGGCCAGCTTCCCCAAGAAGGCTCCCTTCCCCGGAGAGCTGCCAAAGTTGGTCGAGGGTGGCCGCGTTTTGGTGGCAAAGTTGGGTTGTGCCTTTTCTCAGTCTATGCTTCTGGGAAGGCCTTCCGGGTTTTATGGGTTCTGGCGTGAGAGCATGAGATGCTGGGGAGTAGAAGGTATAATAAACGTGTGATGCGCGTGGACACCCGTGAGCTGGCTTGTGGATGGCCCGTATGATCGCTGTTATCCAGCAAGGCTGTTGGCGGTTTTTGGACGCGAGGAGCTCGCACACATGCGTGCTGCTATAGCGCTTGACCAGTTATTTGAAGGTCAAGTTAAGTCAAGTTTTCTGGGCATTTACTGGGCAGCTGATCATAGCCTCGCCAGCGCCTGATTTGTTCGACCTTGAGTTTGTGCAGGAGCCTGCGCCGTCTTCCCCCGAAAAAGTGATTCCTGCTGTTATGCGCGAATCATACGCAGCCCTGTCCACACGAGCTGCAGATGTTATCCTGCCAAATATCAACCAGACAACTGGCGTCGTGCGGGATTTTGCGGGTGTGGCTCATTGTAACATGTTGTGAGGACGTTTCCGTGTACTACTCAGCGTCCGCCATCACAGCCTCGCGCTCCGCCCAGCTCATCCTCGATGCGGCCGACTGTGTGGAGCGGTGTGAGGATCAAGTCCTGGTCGTCCCTTGCTCGATCTTATACTTGTTGATGCAGGTCAGAGGCATGCTTATGACTAGTGCGCCTCACCGGACATGAGCATCCACGTGGTACATGGTCTGGACACCCGCGCTTGTTTGTCTGCTTGCGTTTGTTTACTCTTGCGCGTGTGTCACGTGTGGCGCTATCCCAATCGGTTAATTTGGGAAGTTGCTTTTGGCTTGGCGTGCTAGATGCATCAGAGGCAATCTTGGGTTGATTTTGGAGAACATACTGCAGCGCCTCTCCCTGGTGTTCTGGGCAGACCAGTTTCGAAACAAGGCTTGGGGAAGGAGGGGTCATAATAAAACGCTCTGGGATCTGAGTTCTCTTTGATTGGTCTCCGCGCTAGTGGTTGTAGTGAGTAGTGACTAGTGCTGGTAGTTACAAATTTTGGACAGCCGAGTGATGAAAATGTGGTTAGGCTTTTTGACTGGGACATGAGATTTCTCGTTGTCGCCCCATCCATGATTAAGGGGAGGGCTTTGGCAGGCCGTGTCTTGTTTTACTATTACTTTGGGCAGACAGCTCAACAAAAGATGTATAGTTCCTGCCGAAGGTTTCCGAGGGTGGAATCTGCTCTCGGCTGCTGGGTTGGGGAAGAAAATTTTCATCTCATCAACTGATAGCTGATTGACAGCCATAAACGGCTCATTACATGGAGGCAACTACAATTGAAACATGAGCTGTGAGTGCACTTCCCTTTTTCCGCCCTCATTTTTTAGTCATCATTACCTCGTATTCTCGCCCGCTCCATCCCTAGGCCACGTATAGCCTCTTTCAAGAAAGTCATGATTTGCGGTTTAAAGAAGTCAAAACTGGGGTTCTGGGAAGTCCGTGTGGCCCACGCAGGGAATTTGACTGTTACTGCCTCTTTTACACGCGACTCGTCCTCATAAGGCTCTGCGATGTCGTCTTAGATTGCCTCGTGCTTTGCAGTCCGATGGGGGATGGGCGCAGTCGTGGGAAGGGGTGTGCAAGCTGAAGGACGTTCGTGAAGCTGTGTGTGTGTGGGTACAAGTACCGTAGTTGCCGGCAGGCCCTCTGCCCATGAATGCCATGCTGCTCAGCCGCGCCGGCCCCATGAACACTGAATTGGCTGACCTTGGTAAGCTGCTGAGGTGAAAGTTTCATCAACTTTGCTTTCAGCCTCGACAACCCCGCCGTCAGGGGCACGGCGGCAAACGCCAGCAGCCGCGTCACTGGCATTGCCAGCAAGCAGGGTGGTGTTGAGGAACTCGGAGAGGCCCTCATCATGGCGATGCTTGCGCACTCTGTGCCCAGTCCTGATGGAGCACTGTGTTTGTTGTTAATGCTGCGTCTTCATGCTACTTCCAGTCTTCAGTAGAGTATGGCTGATGAGTTCAACGCAGCTACCCTTGCCAAGCCCGCCTACATATTTTTTTGGTGCGTCACCTAGTGCTACTAGGCCCGGCCCTAGTGCAACATTGTGCCAGCTTCCGGGGTACAATGCCCTTGTTGAAAGTTACCTTGGATGGCCTACCAGGACCCTCCTTGTACCCTTAAATTCAACTGGGGTAGGGTATATAAAGGGTATATAGATACAGGGCCTTGGTAGGTACAGCAGTGACCCCCGCATGTTGGCGTTTTTGGGACGGCCAGGCCTCGGCGGAAATCACTTCGGCGCTCAGCGACGGGGCGATCCGCAGTTTGGCGCGGAATCAGACCTTAACCCAACCCTGCAGACTTAAGAGGGCTTCTGGAGTTTAGGGTTTAGGATTTCGGGCTGTGGCAGTTGAGCTCTATGTTTAGAGGTTTCAGGGGTCAGGGTTTTTCGGGGACTTTCCAAACAGCAGCTGTTCAGGTATAAACCTACACCCTCAACCTTGAACAATACAGCGTGAGAGCATTGAACACTAGAGCCTTAATTCAAGGTGGTCGTCTTAGGGATCTTGATCTTACAAATGATCATCTTTAATCCAGCGTTCAGGGTTGAGGGTTTTTACGGGTCTAGCGTGTTGTGTAAGCAGAAGAAACATGAAAGGGAAGAGAACGGCACGGTTTTAAACAGGTATTCTGTTCATGCAGTCAGTGCAGTAGCAGCAATGGCCATGCTCATGCTATCTTCAGAACTCTCGATGCATCCTGCACCCCCAGATACCGATGGCTTTGTAGTTTTTACCATGGAACCAGTAATTGAAACCACTAAAGCGTAGATAAACGGAGCTACGTGATTGCTAGTTGTAAGGTAGGTCCTCTGTGGCATCTTAAGAGATTGGCCATTCTGTTTCATGTGGTTTCAGACAGACCCCTCGCAGATGATGATGGATTCCCCTCCTACTCAGCTTCCAAGGCTTCTTCTGAACCATGGTGGTTGGAAGGAAACCGGGGTTGACGAAGGTTACTGCAGGGGGAACTCGGGGGGGTAGCATGGGTGGTGCTTACTATAATCCATAAGCTCAGCAATTAACCTCGAAGGGTGCCACACAATGACGGCCGTCCGTCCTTTCCAACGCAAAGGAGATAGGCTGTCAGGACATGTTTTGTTGGAGGAAAATGGCAGGATGGGTTGTTAGACCTGAAGGGGCTTGGTTCATCCTTATAAATCTCCAAACAGGGAATTTCAGAATGTAATAGCCCATACTGGTGTGGGGAGGGTGCATGTTCGCGAACACGCTTAGAGTGCTGGACTGACTTTTGGATCTCTAGCGTTCTAGGGTTTGGAGTTTGGGGTTTCGGGTAAGTTCGTTCAATTGAAACACCCCGAAACCTTCCTGAACCCAGAGCCCTCAGCTGACGAGATGTTTGCCCTGAACTTCATATTTTGCAGGAAAGTGGGCAAATAGATGAGGAGAACTGTGAAACGGGGGTTTCCGAAGGTTGGGGGCGTATATAGGGGTTCTTAATGGGGTTTAGCGATCTTATCCAATTTTAGAGAATCAAATGAACTAGAACCTTGAAAGATAGCATGAAAACTTGGATGATCCCGTTGATTTTAGCAGTTCTTCTGCAAATGTCGGGGGTAACATGTTGGGGCCCTAGCAATAATAAGGGTTGTAGTTGTTTTGGGGTCTATATGGAGCTGCATCTGCTTATGGAATCCTAGGCCCCAGACCCTGAATCCTAAACACTAAACCCCCAGGTCGTTACCCTAAACCTATCCTCTGGGGTAGCTTGAGGATGACAGTGCTTCGAACCAAGCGGCCCGCAGCAACACCACCGTCACAATTGTACTTTCCCAGAAGGTCCAATATCCCTTAATTCGGGAATATACCTTCAAACAATTAGGGTTCCTAGTATCACTAGGGTATGTGTGCGCAATGTTTCCTAATTAAAGGATATTGGGTTTTGGGGGGTTAAAAGGCTGTACACGTAAGACCGGTTTATGGCACCTTATATATCGAATGGAGGAGCTGTTTTTTTTTGGTCGTTTCAAAACCTCTCAGGGGGTTGACGTTGCAGCTTTTCAGATTCTTACATCAGCCAGGGCGGGGGTGTCCTGATAATCTGTCTGACTTTGTTTACTGTGCTGGTATCAGGAAGCTAGAGCTGAAGTGCTTGACAGACTTCCAAGGCCTATTCTCCACAATGTTTTTGAACCCTAAGCTCACTGGTTCTGAGTAGGTAATAAGGGAATATATTATAGTTTTATAGCGGTTATATAGGGGGTATTCTAGCTCCCCCCTTTTTTCCCCACTAACAACCAGCATAGACCCTGGTTCGAGGGCTTATGTTTAACCAGGTCTTATGGGTTCATGTGCACAGTCTCCATGGGTTCTGCATGCTATGCGCTAGGTACGCGAGGGCTAGGCCTCAGTACATGCGCTAAACTCCCACCTGTAACTCCACTTACCTACAGTTTGCCTGGTTTTTCCTAACACCGAGGGAGAATTTCTACTAAACTGCAAGTTATTTTGGGGTTACAGGTAAACCCTACTTCTGCAAAAACAGTAAGGTCGCCAGATCGACTGGTCCCACTTGCCCTCGGTGCTGGCATTGCTGCGTGGCGTGACGTCCTCAGGTTGTCACAGGAGCCATAAGCTGAACTCTTTAAAGGGGGTTTTATACGGGATGATATAGGGCACTACTATAGAGGTTGTTAAGGGGGATACTAGGAGTTTAGACTATAGCTCAAATGGCTTGAGGATTTGGGAGGGTTCAAGTTATTCACGCTCTGCCTGTAACCACTCGGAATTGCAGCTTCAAGTGTTTTACATGTTTATTAGTCACGGCTCAGACGCCTAAACAGTGGGTATTTAGGGCTCTAGTATTTTTGCTTTAAGGTGATTCTCAGTGATGGTTGTTCATTTGGGGAATTGAATATAGACATAGGGCCATCGTGCCCGTTGCACGGCGGCCAACCATTAAGAAGCACCATGCGCGTTTGGGTTCAGTTTGGGTCATTATTATTCACAGCGGTTGTCCTTTTCGTTATTTTTTCTGCGCTACAAAGGGGGAAGCAGGGTATGACCAAATTATGTGCTGTACATCTCTGACAGCAGTTCCCGGACCCTCCAATGTAATGCTACCGTGACAATAACCCTCCCCACCCCCCCCGAACTTGTTTTGCGTTTTTGGTTTACGGAAGGCGGGGGTGTTCGCACTCATGAACCAAGGGGTTGGGGTAGGACCCGTAGTGCAGCTCGGAAGACTAGGACAAGTAGAAGGGAATCTATGAAAATCGGATTAGTTTCTTTTGGGTTTGGCATGGGTTTTGGGTTAGGATTCTTATCAGGACTACCTGAAAGGTACGACATTGGAGGGTCTAGGTTGCCACTTTACGTAGCCCTAAACCCTAAACCGGGTTGCTGTTAAGAAGGAACTTAATTCAAGTTAGTATAGTGGGGAAACCAGAATAATTACTTTCTATACCTATTATGGTAACTTAATCTGAGTCCCTAAAAGCAGCCCTAAACCCTAAACCCCTAAACCCTAAACCGGGGACTCGTGCTATGACTGTTTCAAGATTCACGTTTGCAGGCCAGCTGTCAGGTCCTCCTGAAAAGGGTCTACCTTCAACCCCAAAAAGTCGCTTCGGGTTCAGGGTTTAGGGCATAGGGTTTAGGGCTCAGGGTGAAGTATGTGAAGTAATTGCCTTTTTAGCTATATTTAGGGGATTTGTGCCATGATGTTACTTACTTTTGGGGTCCAGGTACCTGAAACCCCCCAACTTCCTGCAGCTTCAGGAACATTATGAATATAGCCGATATTATCATTGCTATTATTATTGCTATGATTCATGGCTATTATTGCCGTTGTTGCTATCAATATTATTATGATGATTATTCCTGTTATTGCTATTATTACTATTCTGGCTGTTATGAATATTACTTGTATTACTCCGTTACTATTACTACTAGTTTGCCATTGCTACTTCGTCTAGCTGTAGGGGTTGCTGCTTGAGGGTTTGGGGTGGGGGTGCGGGGCCGAGATGGTTTCGAGGACCCACACTGCAGCAGAGCTACATCCCGGAGTCCGAAAAAGCCCTAAAGCCTTAAAACCCTTAAACCATTAAACCTTAAAACCGAAGCCCTGAAGAATCTAGACCCCAAACCCTCAACCTTAACGTGGGCTCGACAACAACAGACTCCACAGAAATCAAGATTGTGATCCCTTGTTTTTGCTCGTTCACCTGCGCTTTACTGGCCTGTGGTTAGCTAGGAATGAAGGCATGGATCCCTATAGTAGTCCCTACCAGGACCTTCCTTGTACCCTTAATTGGGGATATATGGTCCCTAATAGTGGGTACTTAGGCCCTAATAGAGGGTAGGAGGAGGGTCTAGGTACATAGCCCAGTATATTAGTTTCCATTTGCTCTTCCACTCCTTCACTCCCAGCGAACCAAAGGTAGGTGTCGGGTCTGCAAGCACGGCATGAAGTGCCGAAATAAGGGCTTGCAATAGTATCCCCCCCCCCAGCCCCCCAAAGGTACCCCGCAGATTTAAACCCCTATTGGGCCTATTTAATTTAGCCCTATATAGTCCTTCTTAGCTCCTTCAACATAGGAGGCGAAGACGGTCAACGGCTCCTCGGTGATTGGGTTTGGGCGTTGCTACTACAACCAGCTCCGCAACCTCCACTCGGACCAATGCCGTGTGGAAAAGCTCTTGAAGCCGAAAACGGGCCTGAAGGTCAGGGGGTCTTTGGTGGAAGCAGCTTCTTTAGCACTGAAGCATCCACCAAACCGATCAGTGATGATTTCCTTCCTGGGTAGCGTGCAGAGCCTCAATCAGGCCGAGGCCTGCGGGGTCTTCCGTTAGCTTCTGAAGCTGAGCCCTTCTGCGAGCCAGGACCAGTTAGATTCTTGCAAGAGCGTGCTGAAGGCGGTGGCCCGCTTGAAGCTTGAGACCAGTCTGCCACACGAGTGCGGCTTGGTAAGGAACAAGTTTGACGAGGTCCTCCTTCAGGCTCGCCATAGTAGACAAGCCTGGTTGTGCAGGGCCGACGCTACGGTGTAGGGCCTCCTATCACGAACTCTGAGAGCTTTGGAGGGGCACTATTGTAACCCCTTACCTAATCTCCCGCGGTTCCAAATTTCTATATGCTAGGACATAGAGTATGCAGAGCTCGAGGTTGCAGGAGATGTAGTCACTAGGAAACCCTCAACATGTAACCTTAAACAAAAGTAGCTTATATTCTCCCTGAAGTAGATAGCATATGGTTTTGGGGATATTATAGTAAGATCCCCTTATACCCCATATTCACCTACCTAAGGGGGACTCTACGCTAAACCCTTGTTCTTTCTGGCATTTTAGGCCCTACGTTCAGCTGTTCCGCCGCACGGCTCGTGAAGCCAGGTTCTCTGCAAGCCCCTGGCGCTTGCAAGTCCAGCGGACACTCGACACCTCTGCGCAGTGGTGCTGGACGCTGGGCGGATTTAGATTTCAAGAGTCTACCTGTGACCCCATTTACCTACAGTTTAGTGGATTATATCTACTATTTAGGGGTAATTACTACTAAACTGTAGGTAATTGGGGTTACAGATAGAGTATCTTACAACTCCTATACTTGGGGGTTTGGAGGGGTGACTTGTTGCTAGAGTCATAAACTTTAGAATTAAACTTTAGAATTTAGGAAACAGAAAAATGAGATTTGAGACTCCACGTAATGGTAAGTTTGTCTGGTCTGGAGGGTTTAGGTGCTTCTGGTGTTTGATTAAGGGTTTGGTGTGAGGGGACGTTTTGTCATGAGAATTTCGGGGCAGCAGAGTGTAGGTAGTAATTGGAGAACTGCCCCAAATCCTAGACCCCAACACTCCCAACCCCCAACCCTAAACCAACCCCAAAACCTAAAATCCAAATTCAACCCAGTTCGAGCATCGCCTGAGAAAATTGGAGCTGACTAGATTATAGCGACCTCGCCCAGCCTTACCCAAAGGGTGGTGTCAACCTAGACCCTCCTCCTACCCTCTATTAGGGCCTAAGTACCCACTATTAGGGACCATATATCCCCAATTAAGGGTACAAGGAAGGTCCTGGAATAGAGTTGTGTCTGGAGCAGTGCGGGGTTTGGCTTTGAAGATGTCGAAAGTCGGCTCTTTTAAAAACGTATGTCATATTACTGTATGGGCTAGGCTCCCAATTACTCATAGCGGTCGGTATACTCGGAGTAAACCTAAACCCCACACCCTACACCCAGTTACTATCACTATTACCAGTCAAGGTACTGTTGAACATGGAAAATGTTGAACACCTTCGAGAATTAGACTCCCTAGACACAGGCCATTCAATTCAATCCTCAGACCCATTTTATCCGTGAAATTCGCGCTGCCCTAGACACCAGATACAGTCTTTTGAACCCAAATACCCCTATACCTGTATTATATATACACATAATATCTATACATAATATGGTAGTGAAACAGGAAGTTTTATATTCATATCCTTATGTTTATATATACACATCTCTATATGCATCCTTCAAAAAACCCTACATGCCCTTATGTAGGCTACGTGAACCCTCAACTTTTTAGCCATGAGCAGAGGAAGCCTTCCTCTACACCACGCAGGGGCCTCAGAACCCTTTACTCCGCTTTCCTTTCTGGACGCTAAGCCCTAACTACCTGGATGAAGGGTTCGGAGTTTGGGGTCCAGGGGTTTAGGTTTTAGGGGTTCAGGGTTTAGGGGTTTAGGGGCTTAGGCTTCATGGTTGAGGGTTAGGGGGTTTAGGGTTTAGAGTAGGGTCCCTGCCGGGATATATGGGGAGATACAGTGTTTAGTGACTGTTTTACTTACTTTTGAAGGTTAGGTAATCCTTTCATGATAATGCAGGCTTATATAGGGGGTATATAGGGCAACGCAGTTCAGAGTTTAGGGTTATACCTGAACCCGAAAACATGTAGGAAAATTGCCTCTTCGGCTGTTTTCAAAAGTTTTGGCATTTTGTTTACCTACTTTCAGGGTTTAGGTAATCCTTTCATGATATTACAGGCTGATATGTGGGTATATGGAAAAGCAAATGGGACTTACTATATTGCTTCAAGTTTAGGGCTGATACTAATCCACCCACATCTGACATTAGATATGTTCCGCGATATATGAAGATTCGCCGAGGTTGCTAATGCGGACATTTAATACGAGGATGAGTGGGTTTTTGTATTAAACCATATGAGGAGGGGATGACAAGTGGGCAAGTTAACAGCTTCACCCGACGTCGCCCGAAATAGTTTGCTTTGTGGACACCACTCCCAAAGTGACTCCATCTTCAGGCTTTGGAACTAGTACGGCTTGCCGAGTAACAATAAGCTTCCCGCCCTCGCGGGGACTGAGACTTCCCCGCCCCCCCCCCGCCCCTTACAGCGGCAACACCCTAGCTATAACCCCAAACCCCTAGTGGTCCTAACCCGTTAATTACCGGTGCACCCGTAAAACTGAAGGTAAATGACGCTTTAGGTGCATCCAAAGCCCAGTTCCTAGCTAGGCTGTAGGATTCAGAGAGGAAGGAAGCTTGACATCCGCAAATGCATTTTTCACCCCGTCTTCGTATCTTGGTACCAACTACTTGCTTTTCTTCCTTCAATACCGACATGTAGCTTGCATACAACAATTGCACCACGCAGCCTCAACGTCGATCTCGTCCCCAAAAGTCTTTGCATATATCCTGCGTACAGGTTTTCCCACAAAGGTGGCGACAACTCATGGCTGCTTACAAGGCTTACACGTACACTCCATGAACAATTCTGTCCCCTCCCCATGCTCCCTACCCCTTCCCCTACCTTTAACCCTTGCAAGCCGCACAAAGCAGACGTCCCCCACGTGAGATTATGCCGCATCTCATTTCTCATGTAGTCTTAAGTCTCAAATGCTAAACTCTCCCGAGCAACTCACGCGTTGCATGCCCAAAACCTTGAACCTGTACAACCTGAACAACGCATCGGCGGCTGTCAAAAAGATTGCTACCCTAATGATTTGGGTTTAGGGTGTAGGGTTACACTGGGAACCCCAAAAGGGACCACTAATTTTGACAAACTACCACATGATTCTGCTAAACCCCTAAACCCTGAATCCTAGACACCTGAACCCTAAACCCCTAACCCCTAAACCCCTAAACCCTAAACCCTAGAATCAGGCCTGGCATGGAGCAGGGCAGACCATGGTCTGAAGTCATCCGCTTTGAGTGGTGCTGCGGCCAAGACATTGCGATTCGGCTGCAAAGTAAGTAGGGTCTTGGGGCTTAGGTTTCTGGGTTATATAGGGTTATGGAAGCTACCATATCGGGGTTATGTAGGGTTTAAGGTCTTATTGTTATATTTGGGTTGTATTGGGATAATGGAAAAGAAGTGCAAACTACCTTCCAGAAGGAGGCATTAGATGTTTTAGAGTTGGGGTTTAGGGTTGGGGGCTTCGGGTTTAGGATTTCGGAAGGCTTCAGGGCTTGTTGGGGCCTAGAAATCTACCGTCACCCAAGCTAACCTGGAAATCCATTAAGGCGCATTTCAAGTTGTGTGGCCTTGTCACCTCTGTCTGTGGAGTTTCCATGTTAGCTTGGGGGCAAGGTGGTGACTTCATAGACCCGAAAACCCAGTTCAACCTGATTGAAACACCCTCTGGCGACCCTTTGAAACCGCAATGGGCTGGGCAGAGGGCTAGTTGAAAGAATCGTGAAGGACTGAAGGTGACAGGTGGGTGGGCACTTGTCCTGGTTTAGGGTTTAGGGGTTTAGGATTTAGGGTTTAAAATTAGGGTTTAGGGGTTCAGGGTTTAGGGTTTAGGGTCCTGCTACAAATGACCGCCTCTGGGCCAGCTACAGAAGGACACCGAAAGCCTCAACCACAACTGGACAGAGGATTGAGGTGACGACCAGCTCAACTCCCACCGCCAGCTTCCGGCAGAGCTTTGCTTCTCAATATTGTGGGCCAAATAATAGTAAAGATAAGCACTTGTTTATGGTGTTTGTGTTTTGGCTTTGGCCTGGGCGGCTTTAGTCAGATGCTCGCGTAGCCTTAGCTGAAAATGTTACTGGTAGACCGTAGGGCCTTGGGGTTTTCATTTTGAGCCCGAAGGACTACAAGCTATTGAGTTCCTACCCGATGCGCCCTACGTGGTTCCTCTTGTTCAGGTCCACCGTATTCTCAATCCCCACATGGCACAGCATGTGGCAATGAGCCTCGGAAAGTGCAGTTGAAGCTGTGACTTCCCCAGGGGTCGCAGGGTGGAGTTCTGGGGCTCAGTGTTAGGGCTTACGGGCCTCATTGCAAGAAGCTCTCCATGCTGGCTACCAGGCTTTGCGGGCTCGCCCTTACTTAAGGGCAACTGTGGGCAATGCCCCTATCTCCCTACGTCGCATCCCAGAATCCTCACACCCAGAAACCTGAAACCTCCAAACCTCTATCCTCAGTATAAGAAACACTGAGAACAGGCATTTTGGGGGAGCCTTACGGCTGATATTAACATCCTGAATCACCTCGAGTATACCGGCATACCCTCATTCCCAAGGTTTCAGGTACTTGGTGTGATGCTTCTTTGTATCCACGGTCGTATGACCAGTGACGACCGTTGATCTACTCAAACCAGAACCTGAAATACTAAAGCCTAACCAAACCCTTTACATTCCTATAGTCCAGCCTCTATTCCGTGTTGCCCCTACCTTTCCACTTGGTTCTACCTTATTCTTTAGATCTCCATTGCTCTCTAAAACCTTAAGCTCTGTATGTCCTTATATTTACCTGCAATTCCTTGCTTCTCCATTGTTTCAAGAACCTCAAGCTCTGTACATCCCTAAGCCCTAATCCCTAAACCCGTAAACCACTAATCCCCAAACCCTAAACCCTTTAACCCCTAATCCCTAATCCCTAAACCGTTAATCCCTAAACCCTAACCCCCTGAACCCTAAAACCTAAACCCTTACATATCTAGTAAAATCCTAAGCACGACAGGCATGGAGCGAGTGTCATAAGGGACTGGTCCTGGATACCCCGGGCTCCCTCGCACCGCTGGGGGAGGTCCTTGGCGCGGTTTGCTCACGGTTTAGAGTTCGCTAAACGCTAAAACCTGAAGCCCTAAACCCTAAAGCTTCAAACCCTAAACCCTAAAGCCCTAAACCCAGTGCTTGGGGGGTTTGGGGTTGAGGTTTGGGTGTTGGAGGTAGGGCTTTGAGCTTTGAATAGTTTGGAGGGCTCAGGATCTAGGGGCGTGTGTATGAGCTCTAGCTTAGGGTTTGGGGTTGAGGGTCTAAACTTCTGAAAGGGGATTATAGTGGGCCTTATATAGGGGAATACTGTAGGGGTTATTCAGGGGGATACTAGCAGTTTAGACTATAGCTAGTATGTTTGCACAGCTTTGTACATATGTGATGGCTGTATGCTCTTTTTTTTTTGGAGGTGGTCCTGTCAACAAGTATTTCTTTTTTGGGGCAACAATGAGGCGCGCCGATTTTGAGAAGTACAAGCATGGGCAAATTAAGGGAACATTCCTCCCAACCAATAAGGGGACTTACTACGTAGCCAATGTTGGTGGCAATATGGTTTGGGTTGAGGAGTATGAGTCCAGCAACATCCTGCGGTGTATGTTGCGATGCCAGCTTTCGGAAGTAGGAGGAGCCCCTGAACCCTAAACCCTAAACCCTAGACCCTGAACCCTAAACCCTAAACCCTAATTCCTAAACCCTAAACCCAAACCCGCAAAGTTCAGGAGGCAGCTATCTGGCTATCTGGTTCACGGTTTGGGTTGATTCTCGTTGGGGGGCGAAGAAGACCTTAGAGGGGAGCCCTACTGATGAGAAGCTTACATTTTCGATTTAAGGTGTAGGGTTTCAGGATCCACTTACATAAATCGAAAACGATTTGCAACCATGACGCCTTCCTCAACCTGCGATTAGCACTCAGGGATATTCAAGGTCCATCTGTAATTCTCATATTACCTAGGGGGACTAAGAAAATAGCATTTCCCCCGTAATAGCTAAGTGTAACCCATCCATCTGCAGCTAAACCCTGCCTCTTTCCCTCCAGGGAGACACCCCGATCGCCCTGTTCACCGCATCGCTGGAGGGCTGGCTGCCGCGGGAGGATTTCGAGGAGGATTACCAGGCATGTGGCTCAGAATTAGTGTTTAGGGTAAAGGGTTCAGAGTTGAGGGTTTAGGGTGTTGCTGCACTGACCCAGCATTGGCGGGGTTTACTCTCTGTGCTACGTTTGCTATAGGGTACGTAAGTGAAGCTACAGCTAGGATTGAGTTTTGGGGTTTGAGGTTTGGTTTTACTTGCTGGCGGGGGGGGCGGGCGTGATAGGGAACATGGGAATATCTTATATAGGGATTATGTAGGGAGTACATACCCGCGTCAGCCCCAGTAGTTTAGGGTTCAGAGTTTGGGGTTTGGGTTGAGAACTACTCATAAGACAGCACTAACGATAGCGTGCAACGTGTGCTTTTTTTTCCGTGGAAGTTCCTATACGTGTATACCACAATCCTGATTTGGGTTGCTTCGGACGTTCGAAAGAGTGCTAGAGCTTCAGGGAGATAAGGTTGAAAGCGAAAGACATCAGTCTTGTTTTTAGGATTTATTGCCCTTTTCGTGCAACCTTGCCATCATCCAAGGTTGACACATTGATTTCGCCATCTGCGCCCTACGCGTCTCGTCTGCAACGTGCTCTTACTCAAAGCCGTTATGCAGAAGCGCCTTCACTGGCATGTTCTCCGGGAAAACCCAAGCCCCCAATGCCAAACCCTAAGCCCTAAATCCCATTGACCGTCCTTCTTATCTTTTCTGAGCAGTCTTGCTTTCAGAAGCTCTTCAGGGTTTCTAGAAGCACCCATATGCCAGGCCTTACCCTTATGTTGACCAAGCAAACATGTGTAGATAGCCTGACTTCCAAACCTTACAGCCCAAAGCCCGCGCCCAAACCGTACAAACCCTAAAGCCACAATCGTGGCCTCATGAAAACAAGGCTGTTGCTTCCTTCCGCTCCTGGGAGATTTCGCAGTTCAAGAAGCTGGCGGATAGCCGCACGGCAAAACACAGGCTTCCTACTACACTATTTGGAGGTAACGTTGCGCTGCTTCCAGCACCCAAGCCCAAACCACCCGCAGTCCAGGAGCTAGATACTTGCCCATGGCATAGGACATTGACATGATGTTGTGAAGTATTCCATCTTTTACGTTGTTTCCAGGTCCTAGGGTGCAAGGTACACAAGGTTGTGCAAGGTCTCATGCATCACAGCATCCTAAGCTGCCATAGAAACCTAGCTGCCGTCCAATTTTCCATTTTATGTTTTATCTTCCGTTGTGATAGGCATCCACCCCGCACTCCCCTCAATAAGAAGCACCAGTAAGCTGGGCTCCATGCTACTCAGAAAGACATCCTTAGTCCCAGCTCACCAGCGGAATCGTATAAAGCAAGATGCTCTTATAAACCCTAAACGTTAAGGCTTAAATCAACTTCGAAAAAGGAGCACAGCCGATGCAATTGAGAGATCCGAAGGCGAGGCCTGATTGAAATCCTCCCAAACCCCGTGACAGCAAACATTCACAGTATAGTATATCATGACATTATAGTACAGTATATTACAGGACATGATAGTATAATATAGAACCTTTATAGTATAGTTGGAATAGTCATTGTCAGGGGGTTGAAGTTACAGATAGGACTGTTGCGGGCCCACACAAAACGCTATTGTCTATGCAAAAATCTTGTAAACTTTGGTAGGTTATCAGATTTGAAGCCCCAAGGGTTGCTTTTGATGATTACCCTTTGTCTTTGGCACTGCCCCCACTCATTAACAGCTGGATAGTATCTAGAATGCATGTATGTATGTATGTATGTATGTAGGTAGGTAGGTAGGTAGGTAGGTATTTATGTATGTATGTATGTATGTATCTATGTATCTATGTATATCTATGTATATCTATGTATGTATGTATCTATGTATCTATGTATGTATGTATGTAGGTAGGTAGGTAGGTAGGTATTTATGTATGTATGTATGTATGTATGTATGTATCTATGTATCTATGTATCTATGTATATCTATGTATGTATGTATCTATGTATCTATGTATGTATGTATGTAGGTAGGTATTTATGTATGTATTTATGTATGTATGTATGTATGTGTGTGTGTATGTATGTATGTATGTATGTATGTATGTATGTATCTATGTATCTATGTATATCTATGTATATCT
>CAJNIZ010017380.1:37252-63805 GCA_905231905.1 Symbiodinium pilosum
AGTTTAGGGTTCAGGGTTTAGAGTTTAGGGTTTAGAGTTTCAGGGTTTAGGGTTTCCGGGTTTAGGGGTTTAGGGTTTAGAGTTTAGGGTTTCAGGGTTTAGGGGTTCAGGGTTTGGAGGTTTGGGTTTTGGGTTTGGGGTTCAGGGGTCCTTTACGGAGATAAAGAGTGATGTATGGGGGTGTATAGGGTTGAGGCTTTCGGGTTTAGGGTTTGGAGTTTAGAGTAAGGGCGGGGGAGGGATATAAGGGGATGTATAGGATCACGTTTTTGAGTTTTCGGGCTTGGAGATTAGAGTTAGGCTAGGGATGTATAGGGATGGGACCCCAATAATGGAGAGTCAGATGGAGAAGACAATTGAGAGTTGCATGGAAATTGGTAGTCTATGGTGGATGAGAGAGTTTGGGTTTCCGAAATTTAGTGGTCCCTTTTTTTGATGCTCCCCCAATGAAGGATTATAGACTAACATCGTCTCAATGGTATTTTGAGTGTCAGGGTTTAGAGTTTGTTGCTGATATCAAACACCCTGCATGCCCCTCAGTACCTTATACCTTTGGACATGCCGTTTTGCGGAGGTAGGCTGAAGTCATGTAGGCTTTTTAGTAACAGCCGTGCTATAGTGCCCCATAGGCGGAGAATAATGACATAATCCCCAATATGAGAAGAGAGAGGGGGAGAGCGAGAGAGAGAGAGAGAGAGGGAAGACTACTGAGAATTCAAGCGAGGCAATTTTGAACGCGCAGGGTGTAGGGCTTGGGGTTTAGGGTTTTAATTGAAAATGCTCTGTGAATTAACCATGAGGCAGCTGTCAATGCGGCGACTGCTGTCCTGGAGGCCTGGAGGAGTTAAGTTGAAAGGTTTCAAGTATGGGCCCCTAATACGGGCCCTTAGGCCTCTTAGGGGATACTAGGGACACTAAAGGGCACATACAGGGCATATCGTAGGTATATCAGGATCCAAAGGATTAGGGCCCATACCATGAGCCCATGGTTTCAACCTCAGAGAAGCAGGGAATAGGAGTCCTTCCCTCACAGCTTACTCGTACTCAAGGGTAATGCAGTAGCGCACGCGTAGAGCTATCCATGCATAATCCTCAGAATACCCCTAATTATTATTGAGCCTCACTTCCTTATAACTATCCAGGCATGACGTTTGATGTCAGGAGTATGGCGCCTCAATTCCATAGAACTATCCCTATGTGATCCTACCCCTAGACCCTCAACCATAATCCTAACCTTAAAGCCCTAAACCCCTTAATGCCCCCAGTCTTGTACCTCTGTTCATTCCCACGCCTCCCTTTATGCAGTGGTGACCCTAAGGGTCCAAGTACTTAATATTCATATACCTACGCTACACCCCTACTAGAATTAGTATTTGGAACCCGTAAGGTAAGTAGAGCAAGGGCTCGGTCAAGGCTAGGTAAAAAAGGCCTTAAACCGCATGCCCCAATTAGGTTTTAGGGTTCAGGGCTTAGGGTCCAGGGTTTGGGGTTCAGGGTGAAGGGTGTGGGGTTTAGGGTTCAGGGATTAGACTTTAGGGTCTAGGGAACACAAAAGCCTACACCCGAAGCCCTGAAACCCAAACAAGCCGCAAGCCCTAAATCAAGGTTTCGGCTTCTAGGGTTTCAGAAAGCAGTGGAAAGTCCGACACGCTCCAATCAGCGATGTCTCTATGATAATACACGCCTAGACCTGCAGAACCCCCAAATGTGTCCCTAAACCCTATAAGCCTAAACCTTAACCCAAAACCACCAACCCTAACCCCTAGACCCTAACCCTCTTGGTGCCCAGCGACAAGACCTCTGGGCATTTTGAAGGCCTAGGTTGGGTACTGCCCGCACTCTGTAACAGTCTGATTCTATGTATGATGTAGTTATATATGTACTATAGTCTAAAGTCCTCGGAGGGGTTATATTAGGGATTATATAAAGGATTACTTTCATGGGCTATTAAGGGGGATACTTGGAGTTTAGACTTTGACCCATATAGCCCTTAATATCACCCCTCTACTATAGACTGCTAGATATAGTTTTATGTATAGCCCTCAACCCAAGGGGTCCAGATAGCTATATGACACATACTTAGGGCCCAGAGTGGTTCCCATATAAATACGTCAGGGCCCAAGTATATACAATATAGCTACATGGACCCTTTGGGCCATAGCACCCGCCTGAACCCTAAACCCAAAACCTAAACCCCTAAACCCATAGACGGTTACAGCGTGGGGGGCAGTACCCAACGTCAAGGTAGCTCCAAAGAAAACCTTATATCGGGTTTAGGGTTCAGGGTCTGCACGCAGGATCTGCGACGACATCCTGGCAAAATGCCGCCGGGGATTGTCTTAGATGCTGAGAGACTTGGCTTCACTACTTCCCTGAACCCTAGACCCTTCACCCCTAAAGCCCAAACCCCGAACCCTAGAACCTGTTACCTATTGCCATTCGCCCTCCTGCTACTTCTGCCATTCAGTGTTCAGGGTTCAGAGTTGTTTTTGTTGCCAGCCAAGCAGGTACCCTGAAGAAACAGGTAGAAGGCAAGGCCCGAGTATTTTCCATCCCTTGGATTTTTCAACTAATGCTAGTAACAGTAGTATTCTTATGGATGATAATAGTAGTTATCATAGCAATTCAACCAGCATCGGGCCATGACCATTCAACCGCTTGACTCTAAACGGCTACCAATTATTGACCATACGCTCCTACTAGTCAAGGTGTCCAACCGGCTGAAAGCCAAGTGCGTCGCCAGACAACCCAGAGTCCCGAAACCCTTTTCAACCTAAAACCCAAACCCCTATAACCCCTAAACCCAACCCTAAGCCCTACTTCAAGTCTAGACCAGTGATATATGAAAGCCGAACCCTGAACCCTTAGAAGACCAGGTCCAAGATCCCATACAGCGCAACGGACGTTTTTTTTTCAAAGTGCGGATGTCTCGTAGGAGTCTAGGATCTAAGCTTCAGCCCTTTGGATGCAGGTTTTGGGGATCTACATTGGAACCCTATCCTCTTGATGGAATGAAGTCACACCGTGGGCGCGGTCAGGACACCAAAAGCGCACGCTATCCTGGGTGCACTGGACTTAGCCGGCAACTCTGCAAGCAGATTGGGAGGGGGGCGGGCATTTATACAGGGTTTAGGGTTTAGGATCTAAATACCTTAAAGTTGGGTTATACAGGGCATTTATAAAGGGGAGTATTATTGGGGTTGTTACGCGGAGATGCTAGGGTGAGGCGACTAAACTATAGCTCTAAGGCTCTACAGGTTCAACATTTGAAGGAATTTGCGCCCCCAAGTTACATGTGAGCTATATTCTAAATTCCTTTAAGGGGGTATATATAGGGAAATGTATAGGGGACTACTATAGGGGTTATTAAGGGGGATACTAGGAGTTTAGACAGTGGCTAATATGATATGAGTTCTCTGTAAGCAGTATTGATTGAGTGCAGGACAATATTAGCCTTATGAGGGGACCCTTAACACTGGGCATAGGGGTCCCTCTTGTAGTTTAGTCTAGTCCCGAATATAGTCCCTAATGAGGAACCCTTAAAATGTGTAAGAAATATTTACTGTAGCTAATATGGGGTTATATAGGGGTATATAGGGGAATGGAAAATATGGAAACTACTGTTTAGGATTTAGGATTTAGGATTTAGGGTTTAGGGTTTAGGGTTCAAGGGTTGCACTCGTATCCCCAAAAGGTCCCCCCCTCAGATTTTCAACCTTAATACACTCCCCCAAACTAACATGGAAACCCATATAGTACCCTTTTTGGAAGGACTGTAGTCTTTACTGGGCCCGTTTTGGGTTTCCATGTTAGTTTCCGGGAGTGTAAGCCTTACTATGCATTGTGTAGTCCTTATGAGCTCCTCTCCTTACTCCCTGGGAGGGGCTACCCTTGGGGGGTGGATGATGCAATGTAGGCATCGTAATGACCTAGCAGGTAGACGGTCCAGCCACTAAGCCGTAGACAGCACTAGTAGGGCATCGCACTGTTTGTGTTTGTAAGGTGTTTCTTCAGTATTGGTGATTTCTCCAAAGTCCATATAGGTACATGGTTTATACTTGTGCCTTGGAGCATCTCGATGACCATCAACCCCCTGGGGCCCCTACCAGATACCAGATACCTACATGGACAGAAGGGATCGGGGGGGGGGGGGGGGTAGCGTTGAGGTGTTCCGCTGTTCACCAGGGCTTCAGAATTTCCATCTCGCGCTATGCCATAAGCAATAGGGGATGTTCGGCCAACCCAACCTCAATACTGAGGACTCTATAACTGTCGTATGATACCCATAGGGACTGTAGTCCGCAGTTGGGGCAACCTAAAGAGTAAAATGGCATATTCCTGGGAATACTCTTAAATTGTATTATGGCTCATGATCCCTAAAGTTTGCCTAAAAAGCCATAAAAAGCTTGATCTTTATGGAACCCACATCTATCAGGAAACCCTAAGCCCTAAACCCTAAACCCCTAAACCCCTAAACCCTAAACCCTAAACCAGGAAACCCTAAGCCATGAACTCAGGAATGGGAGGGTTTAGGGGGTTCTCTCTTGGGGCATTTTCTTTCGGAAGCTTCATTCTGTGATGCTTTAAGGTACAGCTGGTTTGACCAGGGTTTTGTGGCCGGTTTTCAGGTCATTCTGATTGATGTGCCTCTGAGGAAAGACCAAAGGGCCTCATCCTAGCATTATCCCTAGGGATCCAACTATACAAATCATGCCTACATTGGGCCCTAAAGTCCTTGGATATTATCTACATTGGGCTGTTTGGAGCTTTAGGGTAAGCAAGCCCCCTGGACCCCAAACCCTGCACCACATGTGGGGGCCGCAATCCAGCCGCAATCCGTGGCCGGGCATGGTTTAGGGTTACAGTGTACAGGGCCCAGGCTTAAACGTTTAATCTAGGGCTAAGGGTTTTGGGTTTAGCTTCAGATTCTGAAGCAATAGGTGGTTCAGGACGGTGGCTATGAGGGGGGAAAGACCCAACCTAAAGCGCCCAAACCCAGAACTCGCGAAGGAATCCTCCTGCGCATCGGGCGCGTCCAAGACTTTCAGATCTTCGTCTGCGGTTACTGCTGGCCTAATTTGACATTGGGATCTACCAAACCCTTGAAGCCCACTTGCTCCTCCAAAGTAAGGTCATTTCCCCATTACAGTAGCTGTTGGTGGGTGAAGGGGTCTCATTAAGGGCTTATCATAACAACTCCTATTCCCAGAAAGTCTAATATCCACTAATTAGAGAATGTACCCTAAACTATACTAGGGAACCTTAGGACTTAGATCTGGCCCCAATGTTTATAAATAGTACCTACATTGGGCTATTTGGAGCCCTAGGGTCAGGATTGCTGTTAGGGCTCCCCACACCAAAGCATAACGGTAACAGGACTCGTATCTGCGGTGCATGGACGAATTCTCCTGCCACCACGGATCCCCCAATATACCGTGATTCCTAGCCATGCGGTTTCGGGTTTAGGGTTTTGGTGCTTTGGGGTCAGGTTTCTGGGTTTAGGGTTTTGGGGTATGGTTTCAGGGTTTAGGGTTTTGGGGTATACCATAAGGTTTCGGGGTTTAGGGAACATACCGTGATTCCTAAAGTAGAAGATCAGAAAGAAGGTGTGTAGACAGGGTCGCGCGAGGTTTCTCCATCCATGGTGATAGAACAAGCTATGTGCCACAGCAGCCGCCATCATGGCATATATGCAGATGAACAAGACTGGGTTGCATGATGGAAGCAAGCATTCCAGTCAAGAATCGCAAGTGCAGTGAAAACCGGCTTTGCCTTTCGTGAACATGGTATAAAGGAATGGGTCCCCGTCAGCATCCCGTATGTTTTCTACAACGTCCCTTATAAGCCTGCATAATTACCAGCTGTATTCCTCAAGTACAACATGAACTCGCCCCAAACCTTACTCTAATTGAGTAGGCCTCTACATCACGCGCCCAAGGTAACCCCAAATGCGAACATGAAGCAGAAGTCCTTCTCATGTTCCATTTCCTGTGCGATATGTTATACCTCTTAACTCTAAAGCCCGTTCTCCATTATTTCAACTCATACGCCCTCCATATCCATGTAAGCCGTTATCCAACCCCTGTAAACCTCTTCGAAGGGACGCCACACAACAAGTCCTAAATTCTTAACACCCCATACCTTCCAACAAGACAAGGTAAGCCATTGTCTTTTCCATTCCCCAATATCCACTATCCACTCCCCCATATAGACATAAACAAGAGCATACCCTCACTAAGCCCGCGATCATTTCTTCCGCCTACCCTCAACCCTAAGCCCTCCCTAAACCCTAAACCCTCAGCCCTGATGCAGCCCAGGTCGCAGACTTTGGGATAGCAGTCCGCAAACCACCTGTGTCCAGGCAAGGAGGATAGGGTGAAACCTCAATGAGGGGACCTGCCCAGACCCCTGAGAGCATCTAGAAACCCTAAATCCTATAGTCCCCCTTAAGTAGACTATGGGGTATATGAGGATCTGATCATAATGTATACCCACAAACGTATTCTATCTACTTAAGGGGGACTATAAACCTAGAGACCCCCATTTTGGTACCTTCTGCCGCTTGTGGGTGATTTCTGGGAACTTTCCACGGGGGATGCACTTTCTATATCTTCCCAGAGATCTGGGCATGGGAGCTTAAAGGGAAACACATCGGGGAATTATATAGGAGAATGGAAAAGAACCTTGAAGCTACTACTTGACTTACTGGTTCTTATTAGGGAACACGGGAATAGATGATTTTAGGGATAGAACCAGTAAGTTTAATGAGGGCTTGGAGGTTGCAGAGTTTGAGGTTTGGAATTTACAGGGTAGGCTGTGGGGTTTAGGGTTGACGGTATCGGGTTTTTGGGGTTGAAGTTACGGGTTGAGCCCTAGGATCTATAGAGTCTCTTAGTAATATAATCTAGTGGTGACATTCGTTTTGTAGTCAGGGGTTGAGACGACCAACTTGTAGGTATTCGCGGGGGTTACGAACCGGGCTTAGGAAGTTTTATTGTTTGCATTTAGCCGATGGAGAGAGCCAGGGTTTTGGTGATTTGGTTTGGAGTGTATTGCTTAGCTAAATCAAGTACCGCGTACCTTTTTTTGAATTACTGTTGTGATAGAACTGATTGGTGAAGTTGTGACCCTACACCTAACCCTAAATCCAGTACGCAATCACTCATAGACCTGAAAGACGCGCGGTTCAGCCCTACTAGTTGCCCCGACGCCCTAGACCTCGGCTCTACAACCCTGGCCCTAGGGGTCCAGACCATAATAGCATATTCGAAGACGCTTTTGTCTTGCCATCAGTCCGGAGTGAGGCAGCTCACGATTTAAAGGTCATTCGGTATTCTAAAGCCAGTATGGGCTATTAGACCCTAAAATTCTGTGTTGTTTTACTGCAATAAGGGTAGATTAAAGGCCTTTTAATGTCTAATATCCCATCCTGGAAAACGAGAACTAAAACCTAAACCCTCAACCCTCTACCAGCGTATAGTCCCCCTTGCGTAGATACAATATGGTGTATATGGGGACCTTATTATATTATACCCAAAACCATATTCTATCAAACCATATTCTATCTACTTAGCGGGGACTATACCCTTCTGGCCTCCTGCAGATTTACCTCCCCCTCCTGAAAATGCTTGAGGCTTTCCTGTCTCCAAGAACCTGAAGCATAGTAAAAATTACCCTTTGTTAGTAGGTATGCCCCATAGAATTGTAGGTAATTGAGGTCACAGGTAAGGTTCAACATTGAAGTGCCCAGGCTTCTGGGTGTTTAAGCTGTAGAGTGTAATGTCTAGCTGGACAGCTAGGAGTGGTAGACGGGAGGAGCGATAGTGAACGGCCCCTGCATTGTTTTGCTGTAGAGAAGTACAGAATTGTTGCGCTTCTCTAAACTCTGACAAGCCCCGGAACCTATAGTCCGTCCTCCCGATCTCGCGGGAGGCTGGTGCAAGCAAGACGCGGCATAGTGCAAGGAAGAAAAACGCTACTCTGTCCGCTGTTTGCCTGACAGTTTGAGGCTACTTTGGCAGGATACTGACTGCTGTGTAGAAACCTCAAAACCATGTAGCATCGATACTCCAGGACCTCTTACGGTTTGTAGATCCTACTACAGCATTAAAAAGGATTCTAACGGCGGATGTAAACTTCAGCAAGCCCCAAACCTGAACTAAGCTCTAAACCCTAAACCCTTAACCCTTAAACCCTAGAACCCTGAACCCTAAACCCCTAAACCCTAAAACCCTCTAAACCCTAAGCCCTACTTGGGCTCCGAAGGTGAGGCTACGGGGAGGAAGTGGGTGGGACTTAGAAGCACACTTGCAACCCTCATAAGTTAGGAGGACCCCCTACCCTCAATGAGTGGTACAGTAGGAATATATTCGGACCTCCTTATTATCCCTTATAGTCACTATTACAGCGTGGGTGGTCCACCTAACTTACAAGTCATGCAATATCCATGAAACCCTGGTCATCCCCAACATTGACCACTTACTACCGTAAACCCCAAACCCCCACACCCCTAGCCTACTTGCCAAGTGCGCAGTTGGCTTTCCTGGATAGTCCGTCACCATGCATCCGAGCGCACCCAAAACCTAAACCTATGCGTCCTAAACCCGCCAATTCTAGAGAGACGGGGCCTGTTGCAACGTGACGTTGTTGCCTAGACCCTCCTCCTACCCTCTACTAGGGCCTAAGTACCGACTATTAGGGACCATATATCTCCAATTAAGGGTACAAGGAAGGTCCTGGTGGCTACTTTGAAAAGTGTGCCAACCGTCATTTCAGAAGTCCTATAGATCCCAAACCCTAAGAATCCCCAAGTCCGAAGCCAGTACCCACCCCCCCTTAGGGTTTAGGGTTTAGGGTCCTAGACCGCCAGCCGTAAGCCTTTCAACTTAAACCCGCAGCCAAGAGCAGTTCAAGAAGCCAGGCCTTTGTATTTTCGAGGGCCTGGCCACCTTTTGCCTCCGTTTGGGCTGTCGGATTTTATGCAGATGGAGAGAGCCACAGTCCCCCTTAAGTAGATAGAATATGGAGTTTATATGGTTGGTTATATTATACCCAAAGCCATATTCTATCTACTTAAGGGGGACTATAGTCATCCTTCGCAGGAAGCCTGGGTAAAATAAATAGAACGGGGAAGAGAAATTACTTGCAATGCATGCGCATGCCACATGAGGACATAGACATAGGCTTGGACCCTAAACGCAACAGTTGATACCCTCAGCTGCAACACCTCAAGCACAACTACATCGCACACACCCATAATCAATTCAACTCTAGCTTGTTACTCTTAGCTACACCCGCCCCGTACCCTTTCCGCTCCGGCAAATCTTCCACTGCCCCAACATCCGCCAAAGCGTGTGAAACGGGTGCGGCAGCACAACCACGGAGACTCGATTTGCACGAATGTGTCTAGGGATTGAGGGATCAGTGCTTCGATTTCCGTAGTTCTGCCCTTCCTGCAGTTCCCAACAAGCATTATAGAGACTGCCGTAGACTTCCAATTTGCTTCAAATATCATGTTCAGCACCCCCCCTTAAAAGGGACTGTAATATCAAATGTTTACAATTACTCGATATCAAATGTTTACAATTACTCGTAGTGCTCCTAGCCCCTTCACTAGCAGATATAGCGACTCAGCTGTTGATGAGCGTTATGGGTGGAGCTTATTAGACCTTAAAGCCCTTCAACCCTAAACTTCGCTTGTACCATGCCAGGTTTTGTTGAGCTGTGGAATTTAGGCGCAGTTGTTCGCAATCAAGGTGGCTTTAGAGATTTCCTAAAATTAGGCGGTACTTTTTGGGGGCCCCCATAATAAGGATTAGTAGTGTATATTGGGGTCTACACTGGGGTCCCCTCATTTCGGAAAAATATCTTTTCTTGCAGACGCCAGAAGCCTCAGGCTCACTCATGGAGGTCTCTCTAGCATTCGCTGGACCTGCCTTCCCAACGCTACTAACTTTTTTTAATTGACGTGAGCACTAGCAAGTTCTGCGTTCCTCCCTGTCCCAAGCAAAGAAGCAACGACTAGGGCTGCCATCATGATACAGTGAAGCTGATGGGGTTTCTCTAGCAAAGGACCAAACTTATCATGTCGTTTGAGGAGGTCATTGGAACCCTGGACCCCAACCGGGCTAACTTAAACCCCACACCTTGAACCCCCAACCCTAAATCCCAAGGCTTACACCCTGAACTCTAAATCCAAAAGTTCCTAAACCCAAGCTCCAAGGCTAAACGCTGAATCCTGAGCCCCAAACCCTAAACCCCAAAACTTAACCCCAAACCCTAAATCATAAACTCCAACCCCGGGACCCAAATCCTACAACCTAGAAACCCCAAACCCTAAACCCTATAAGCCCTAAAAACACTAAGCCCCTCAACGCCAGACCCTAAAGTGTACTCCCAAAACCAGGACGCGGACGCTACAGCTCCGAGCTGAGGCAATGGCGCCGAAGGTACGGAAAGGGATGCGGCTTGCCTGCAAACTGTGGGGCTAAGGGCTTTAGGGTCAAACGGGTGAAGGGCTTTTCGGCTGTATATGTTCTGTAAACAGATTTTCAGATAAACAAAAAGATAGGTATATAGAGCTTATATTTTTTTAGTGTTTATAGCACTAGAAGTTGTCCGGCTTTTGGGGTTGGGGTTGGGGCGTCGAGTTTTTCAATTTATAAGGCTGTAAGGTGTAGGGTTTAGGGTTCGAAGCGGCGAAAATTCCTTACAATTTAGATCGCAGCTGGTCAGTGGTTTTCTCGGATGTTGTTGAAGGACACTGTCTATGATGATGCTTACCTCAACTTATATACAGTTTGAAACAAAGTCTGGTCTGTTAATATCAGCACAACAGTATTTAAGTTCAGGGTGTTTAAGGAAAGCCTAAACGTATTGTGGGCCACCCAGTATGTACCCTGCTAAACTCATGGACTTTGCAGCGTGTTAAGTGAGAGTACGCCTCAGCAATCCGCAGTAACCTCCAGTAACTGCTATTACACGGCAATGCTTGTTGGGGGGGCCATATTGCAGGGAGGCCCGTATTAGCCGCATGATTTCAACTGTTCAAAAGGTTGGCTTTGGAGTGTTGAGATTGGGGGGGGGGGGGGGTNNGTATGCTTGAAGGCTATCGGTTCAGAATAGATGAATTGATATGTGTTGCTGCGTTTCCCAAAGATAGAGTTGTTGTGCAGTTCTGCTCACTTCTCAAGGTGAACAAGCTCATGGGCCCCCAAAAATTGAGCTAAATGATTTCGGAACTGAGCACAACATTTGTTTGGTTTCCGGTCCCCATGCCCTCTCTTCGTCTGCTGCCAATGCCTTGGCAGCTGTAGCGGGTCATGCCTTCCATCTCAGACGTTGCCTCAACATCGGGAGGAAATCCAATATAAGGGAGATTGGACTTTCTGGGGAGATGTAGGTGGTGTAGCCGACTCCATTGCATTTTCCCCGATGTGGGCCCTTCATGAGTGGACATGGCGGTGTTTGGGCTTGGTGTTATATTGGGATTCTAGGGTATATNNAATGGAAAAGAACATGGAAACCATATTTCGGTTTGGGGTTGCGGTTTCAGGGTTCGGAGTTTGTGGCATGTACGGTCTGGATAGACATCGACTTGGCTTCGATGTGGTACCTTGTTGCCGTCTAGTTTGGCCGTTTGGAAAACGCAGCCTGCCATAGGAACCACGCAGCAGCATAATCCCTAAGCTCTTGTTTCCGCTGAAGGGCTCACCGCATCCTAGCCACATTTGCAGATTCCCCGGGTTCAGGGTCTGGGGATACTGCACAGTTTATACCAGCCTTCATTTACTTACCTTTGGTTAGCTAGCAATGAAGGAGTGGATCCTTATAGTAGTCCCTGTATATAACACATTTCATAGTAGTTCGCATTTTCCTTTCCATTCCTCCATTCCCAGCTAACCAAAGGTATGTTTACCATGCTTTTTCATTCAGGTTCTTGGGGACAGCGCACTTTTGTCCACTGGAAGCTTACCTCTCCGTAAGCTCAGACGGCGCTGCCTGCACAGGGTTTAGGGTTCAAGGTTTAGGGTATAGGGTTTAGGGTTCAAGGTTTAGGGTTTAGGGTCTACCTATCATGACCTTAGACCTTCAAAAGAAGGCGATAACACCAAGGCATCAGGTACAAAACCTGTTTGGAGAGCACATTGGTTAAGATGTGTCTTAAACCACAACCCCTAAATCACCCAAACTCCACCCTAAGCCCAGGCCTAAACCCCTAGACCCCAAATCCTGAACCCGCCAAACCCCCAACCCTAAAATCCAAAAGCTTGTTACAATCCGCAAGAATTCCCTTGCTCTGGGAACCTGAGCCCAGTTAAACCCTCAACCCGAAGCACCAAAAGCCCTCGTACAAAACACTGGAAACCCTAAACCCTGAACTCTAGACAATATAATCCCTAAACCCCAAACCCCCTACAGTTTGAGATCCTGAACCGAAGAAACTAAACAAAACCTAAGCGCTCGAAAGCCCTAAACTCTAAATCCTAAACCTAAACGCAAAAAAAACAAACCCCAAACCCCCAAAACTTGAAATCCTGAAGCATAAACATAAAACAGATAAACGCTTAGCCGCCATAAGCTCTGAACGCTGAAAGCCTCTCCGCCCAGGCCCGCCTCGGAGCGGTCTCGCGAGGCGCCTGTATTCTTAGTATTCTTCGTCTTATCATTATTTGTTCTTATGGTTAGTCTTATGGTTAGTCTTATGGTTAGTCTTATGGTTTAGGGTTTAGGGTTTAGGGGTTTAGGGTTTATCGTTTAGGGTGTTAGTTTTATTAGTTTTCTTATGTGTTATCCTTGTTCTTTTCTTGTTTTATTATGATTGCTGTTAGCTTCTGACTAAGAAGAAGATATATTCATATCAGAGTGATGTCAATTTTTTATGTGTTGATGGCTCTTCTTATTATTCTTAGTATTGCTCCTCTTATGCTTTGTTGTTTCTATTCATACTGTTATGATGAGAAGCTTGTTTGCGGCTATTAGTGTTATGACTAGTCTTATTTTAAATCCTGAGCCCTAAACACTTTACGGTTTTACTATTATTACCGTTCACATTATTGATAATGATGTTTCATATGTTCCTTGACCACCCTCCTCCATATGGTTATGGTTTATGGTCTAGGGTTCAGGGTTTAGGGTTTCGGTTTTAGGGTCAGGGTTTGCGTGGCACTTATTACTTCTTGCTGAGTTTGGCATACTTCTTGTATTTGGATCCCTGAGCTGTCTCAAACCGTTGGCAGCCCCAATCATTCCGTTTTCAAGAGAAGTTAGGCTGAACCTTTATTCAACCTGAAACGCTAAGCCCTAAACCCTAAACTCTCAGCCCTAAACCCTAAACCCCTAAACCCTGAATTCTCAGCCCTGACCCCTAAATTCTAAATTCTCAGCCCTAAACCCTAAACCCTAAATTCTCAGCCCTCCACCTTGAAATCTTTCGTGTGTAACTCATTTTTTTGACTGCTGCACAACCATCATCTACGTGTAGGACTCCTCAGAGCCACTTTAAGCTTCCCACCCTGATTTGTCAAGGCAGGGTTTTAGGGTTTAGGGGTTTGGGGTTTAGGATTTATTGTTAAGGGTTTAAGGTTTTTAGGGTTTAGAGTTTAGGGTTGTTAGGGTTTAGGGTGTTTGGGTGTAGAGTTTAGAGGTTAGGGGTTTAGGGTTCATGGCGGCTGCCTCAACCTGCCCTGACCCTGTGGCAGTCATTCAAGGCAAATGTAGAGCTATACCCAGAACAGGGGTCCACAGATGGTTGCCACCAACGCCCCCCAAAGCAGGTGAACTACTGCTGGCCCAAAATTCTTATACGCCAAACCCTAAACTGTGTTTTTTCTACATTTTTTGGGGGTTCAAAATTCCTAAACGCTAAACCCTAAACTGCCAGTTTTGGGGGGGTCCAGGTAGAGGGTGGTGGCAGAATCCAGCCCGCAGCCTTCCAGTTGAATCCAGCGGCTTGATATCCCCAAATCCTAAAAGGGTTTAGGGTTTAGGGTAATCCTGCCCTAAACCCTAAACTCTAAACCTGCAAATAGGGGTAGAAACGACCTTGAGATCCAGTTGGTTATGAGTACTACTAACTTTATACCTAAATTCCTATAGCTGGGCACCATTGCTAGGATCTCCAGGGAGTTTAGGGCTGATAAGGACAACGGAGAATCACATGGAAAAAACAGCACAACACCATGGCCACTAGAATTCTATGCAGGTTTATAGTTCTGACATTAAATCCCGCATGACCCTAAGCACCTTATGCCTTGGCAATGCTGAAGCCATAGTATTCAAATGTCTTGCAGGATTTGAGGCCCTAGACCCAAAATCCTGAGCCCTAAACCCCGAACCCTAAACCCTGAGCATCAACTCTGTGAATTCTGTATCCGTTGAATGCATTGAGCCCCATGCTAGGAGCTGAAGAGCCCCAAAGTGGACGAGGAAATGAGCCCCGAGGTGCTCCAGGGTTTTAGGGGCTTGGGTTTTAGTGTTTACCAACCCTAAGGGGCCAAGGACCACAATACCATTAATATTATAGTATTTAAGCCCTAAAGCCCTGTTATTTGGCTCTTTGGACCCTTAGGGTAAACCTAAACTCTCAAAAGAGCCTTGGGGGTTTAAGGCGTTCAGGGTTTGTGAGCTCTGGGTCGCATGGATATGGCTTGGTTTGCGGCCTAGGTTATGAGGTTCATAGAGCTCGAGTTGTGTGTCTAGGTTTAGGGTTTAGGGTTTAGATGGGTTCAGCAGTTTGGGGGATCAGCTGATCAGGGCTTATGGAAATGGTATCCTGTCAGAACAAATTCCTCTCCATTTTTCCAATGACGCCCTCTTGTACTCCGACTCTGGATATCATGTCCCATTTAGTCTCCAATTTGGCCCACGGCTACTCTCATAGGTTTAGGCCCTAAAGCTTAAATCGTACAACGCCCCACTGGAGAATATGTTGCCTAATGTAGACCCGCGATTAATATACGACCTCCTCTTATCAGGGCTTATATAGGGATCCTAAATCCTAATATTAAGGCCTTTTTAAGGAGGGGGTCCATAAATCACGGGTCCACATTACAGCCTTCGAGAAGGAAGTTCTGCGTTTGCGCGAGCAGCTCGACCTTTCCGCAACAGGGCAGTTTCCGCGTGCTCAAGCCCTAAACCCTAAACCCTAAACCAATTTAACCCTAGACCCTTATCACCCTAAACCCTAAACTCCCATCACCCTAAACCCTTATAACCCTAAGCCCCCTACAACCCCGGAACCCCCATAACGTCTGGAAAGTCAGGCGGCCTCGGAAGGCGAAGGCTTCGGGAAGCAGCTCCGCGTCTTCGCGCGAACCAGACTTTGCATCGCCCAGAGCCCTGGGAGGATCTAGAAAGTAGAACCCCCATTACGGTACCTATACTTCTATTGGGTATTTCCTAAGAGCCCTTAAGGGGGATCTACTTTCTAGATCCTCCCAGGGGTCTGGGGAGCGGCTGCTATAGACCCAAGCGGAAAAGGACTTCCACACGACCTGTTGAAGGGCGCGCAAGGCTCTGGAGCTGCGAGTCGTTTGTCAAGGTAGACCAAGTGATTATACCAATTACCCCAATATACTTTAGTAGTTGCCATCTTTTCCATTATCCCCATATTACCCCAATATACGTTTGAGTTTATGAGCCCCCCTTTACACGTGCAGAGCTCCTTGCTGCTATTGCTAAAGCTAACGGTCAAAAAGCTCCAGGGCCCAACGGAGTAGCCATCGAACTGATACAGCCGCTGGATGCCGAAGGGGAGGGGCAGCTGCTAAGTTACACAATGCGTCTTGGACTGCTGGTACCAATCCTCAAACTTGGACCCAAGCCACAGCAGTCACCAAACCCAAGCGTAAGGAGGATGATTCTGACGCAGCCTCATATCGACCTATCACCAGTCTTAACGTAACTCGCAGCTGTGTTGCAAACTTGGATCTCGGAGCCGGATACCAAGCTTTGGGGTTTAGGGGTCTAGGGTTGAGGGGTTTGGGGGTTTTGGGGTTTAGGGTTTAGGGTTTAGGGATCTAGGGGTTAGGGCTAGCCAGGCTCATGCAGAATCTTTAGCATCAACACCTACAGATAAACCTCCATGCGATCCCAGCGTGCAAAGCATGATCCATGTCCGTGTTGCCTTCATTCTCTGTTGTCCTGAACATGAACACGGATATTTTATAGAGGTACAGATGCATATATGTGCATATGTACATAAGTGTATGTATATGTATATCTATTATGTGTATATATATATATGTACATGTGTGCTGTATATAAACATACACCCCATGTGCCCCTGCATATTCCAATAGTCCCTCGGACCCTGAACTCTTAACCTCCTGTTTTCAAGTTTCAGGTTGGGACGTTAAGTTGGACCCTAGGGTCTTGGGAGACCCTTAGGGGACGACGGTTTAGGGTGTAGGGTTTACGGTGTATGGGCTTTAGATAGATGACATACTTATATCCAGGGTTCCGAATATGGGCCCCTAGTACGGGCCTTTAGGCCTCTTGGGGGAATTCTAGGGACCTTTAAGGGTAGCTATCGGGTATATAATAGGTAGATAAGGATTCTAGGGTTGAGGGCCCATACTAGGAGCCCATGGCTTCAACCTTAGATGATCTCCATGCGAACTCTAAACCCCTAAACCCTAAACTCTAAATCCTTAAACCTTAAGTTCTGAACCCTAAACCCTAAACCCTCTACGCCCCACCTTGATTACATCCTTGTTGGGCCGGCAGGTGGAAGAAGTGCTCCAGCCCAGTGAGACTGAGGAGCCGCAGTGGGGTTTTGAGGTCTCCAAAAGTTGAGGGTTTAGGATTTAGGGTTTAGGGTTTAGGGTTTGGGGTTTAGGATTTAGGGTTTAGGGTTTAGGGTTTAGGGTTTAGGATTTAGGGTTTAGGGTACAAAGGGTATATGAACTATAGTCTACATTCCTAGTATCCCTTTTAATATCCCCTGTAGTAGTTCCCTATATAGATAACCCTCTTTAAAAAGCTTAAACTCTGGCTCACATGGTGGCTTTCATAATGTGACATGGGGATCGGTAGGGCTTCCGGGGTTTCCAAGACCTGTGATTATTTTTTTGAGGTTCGGGTTAGGACTTAGGGTATGGCTGGTATGATTGGGCTTTGGGGCCAGGCTTTGGAGTTTAGGGTGTAGGTTTCCAGGGTTTGTTGTTGAAGGAATTTTGGGGTGTCGAATCTTGAAAGCTGGATCCTTGTTGTATTTCTATGTGTATATATATATATACATACATGAAGGTCGTAGCTATAATCTTTGTTCACAACCTCCAGCAGGCTCACAAGTCTTCACTAGTTCCTTGACAGCAACGTGTAGCTTTCAGATGGAATCTGGACATATGGTTCAACTTACCTTAAGCCCAACTTCAAACGCTTAACCCAAGCGCGTCGTGTTTTCTAGGATACTCTAGTCCTCAATAGAGAGTAGGATGACATCTCCGATTTGAGTATAGTCGCTTTACAAGAAGAACGATGACCTTACGTGCTTCAACCACTAAAAATGCTACACAGCAGCTAAGACACTATGAAAGCCCCAGAGTGGAACCTCAATCTTGCCGGACTCTGGTTCATGCTCTGGGCTGCTTTGAGGGTGTGTATGCTCTAGGGTCTGAAGCCCAACCCTCTACACCCTATAACCCTAAGACTTGAAAGTCCTAAAACACACCCTAAGGTCCTGAAACCATTACACCCCTAATCCCCCTTCAGCCCGCCAAACCCTAGGGGCCTACGTGCATTTTTGTCTTACTTTCGCTGTGGGTGGGGTGGGGGGTGGTCAAATGTTAAGGAAGCATGTTTCTCTGGCCCAGGTACTAGCTTTCTTGGAGTGCCCAACAGCAGTCCTTAAACCCAAACCCTAAACCATCCTAAACCCAAAATCCTAAACCCACACACCAAACCAAACCATAAATCCTAACCCCAAACCCTAAACCCTAAAATCTATATGCATATGGTTAATGCCAGAGTGTTCTCTGCGTGGGCTGGCCACAGAGCGTCCCTGCAGTGCCCAACCCCAGAGCTCTGGTCCTACAGCCCAGGCTGGCTCCAAAGCTTCCCCAACATAACCGTAAACCCTAAATCGTAAACCGTAAATCTTACTCTAAATCCCAACTCCTGCTCCCCTAGCACCCCAAATCGTGAAAAAACACGGCGGAGGAATGGAGGAAAACGAGAACTGGTCTCGCAAAGCCAACACCTACAGCTAGTGCCCTTGTACCATCAGTCTACCCCGGATAGGCACCCGATGTACTACCCATAGAGTCCGGCCGCTCCCTAAACCGTACAGCTTAAGCTCCCTACAAACTTCTGAAGCTCCCAAGCTTCAGACTCTAGACCCCTAAATCCCAACCCCTTTCAACCCTAAACCTTAAACCCCTAAACCCCAACCCCCCAAACCCCTCAACCCCAAGCCATCAGCCAGGAAAAGATCACAACTTTCCTCCAGCGAACCCCTTCGGCTGCAATCTCAGACAGCAAGCTTCAGTAGTTGTTTTTGCGGTTTATTGTTTAGGGCTTAAGGTTTAGGGTTTAGGGCTTAAGGTTTAGGGCTTAGGGTTTAGGGCTTAGGGTTTAGGATTTAGGGAGGACTGTAATGTTAATTTTGGTAGCTATGGTAGCTGTTGCGCATGGTAAAGTTACAGTGAGTAATTTGCTTGGCTTCCTAGGTAGGGCTTAGGGATCGGGTTTCAGGGCGTAGCATGAAGTTCGAAACCTGTCTGGAATGTTTGAATCCACGCCTCTTCAAGCAATGGGTTTCCCAGAATTAAGGGTTTTTGGAGTCTACAAATTACACCTTAATGCCATTTCAGTCCGATTTGCCCTAACGCCATATCCAAACCGTTGAGGCCCCTACGCTGATAGTTCGGGCATCTGATGTTTTGTGGACGAATTTTACTTGGCAGCCCTATGTCCGACAATTGGATCCCAGACAATCATTGGAGCGCTGAAGGATCTTTGGTGTGGGGGCGTGTAACTAGCAAAAACCATCCTCATTATGCAACCCTAAACCCTAAACCCTAAAACCCTAAACCCTAAAACCCTAAACCCTAAAACCCTAAACCCTAAAACCTTAAACCCTGAAAACCCTAAACCCTAAGGGTTGTCAGGTAAAGAGGGCTCCATGTGTAAAGGGTTGAGGGTCAAACCCGAAGCCGAAACTCCTCAGATCCCAGACCCTAAAATCGACATTGTAAACGCCCCACACATTTTGATCCTGGGTTGTTGTGAAGGAATTTAACTTTGCAGCCCCTAAACCCTAAAGCCTGAACCTAAACGCCAAACCCTAAACCCTAAACCCCTTAAACCCTAAACCCCTTAAGCATCTCAAGCCTAAGCCCTAAACCCTACAAACCTTGAGTTTAGGGCCCTAATCCTTAAACCCCTGAACCCTCAACCCGTAAGTCCTTGCTTCCCTGAAGCTACCCAGGCCCAGACCCAAGCGGTGACAGACTTGGCGAATGACAGGCGCTGAGGGTTTAGGGATCAGGGTTTAAGGTTAAGGGTTTAGGGTTCAGCTTTGGGGTTTAGGGTTTAACGGTCAGGGTTTAGGCTTCAGGGTTCTAGACTGTAGAGTCTACAGGCGGGCATCTAGCAGTTGCTTAACGGCTTGGGGGCTGTGGCCCAGGGTCTTTCAAGAGTCGTTTCCTAAACCTTGAGTAGTTTTTTCAAGACTTTGTGGATACGGGTTTTCATCAAGCCTACAGGGTCTATGGCCTGCTATAACTGCACATCTTAGCAGTATTAGTTCCAGCTGACGGTGCTCAATGGGCCCGTGCATTTTTGCATACTTTTGCTCCTTCCTGTCGTAGACGATGCAGGGTCGGGGGGGCGTGGGGAAGGGGAGAAGGTTACTTCTCACCAGCAGTTTCGCCTCACAAAAGGTCATATTTGCAGCGTCTTCGCGTCATGGTCGAACCGTCTGTTTACGGTCTGCGACAGCACAGGGTCTCAAAAGTTGCGCGCCCAAACAAACAGCCAGTAAAAAGCTTCGCTGCGACAGCACAGCGTTTCAAGCTCAGGTGCTTGAATACGAGTAGCAAGGCTTGTGGCGCAAGGCCACAGGCACTAGCAAGCTCCTGGGCGAGCTTGGACAGCTTACAAAAGCTGCGTAGTTTTCGCCATAGGCCCCGTGCTGCGACATGCACTCGAAACTATGGCTTAATGCTCAAAATCAGACGTCGGAGGGGGACCTTACGGTGTTTTTGCCCCCTGAAATTCCAACCTTTTTCGGGCAAATGAGCGTTTTCTATAGTTTTGCGCGCGTTGATCTAAGATCCCATACAGAGGAATGTGCTTAAACACACGGGCCCGTACGGGCGCAGCAACCTAGTTCTACCCTCCTAACCCTGAGGGTCCAAGTCTTAAGTACGCAAATGAGCCAAAGTCTAAACTTCTTAAAGGGAGTTATGTAGGGGATTCTGGTTTGACTTTATAGGGGTTATTAAGGGGGGCAACGAGGTTCTGCCCAACTCTAGGTCAGTCAGCGTTTAGTAAGTAGAACGAAAAACTCAACCCCTCCCTGCCACCCTGGAACCCCAAGGTATGTAGAATGATGATTGTTTTGATTGTATTTAAAGAGGTTATGGGCCATTATTTTGATTACTAACTTCCTGTTGACCTTAAGCCATATAGGCCTAAACGCTTAAAACTACTTACGAAGCCATCCGTTGAACCCCCTAGGTCTCTAAATGGACTCTAGCCAACCTTGCCCTAGAAGACGTTGGTTCACCAACTTTGTTCTAGTGACTTCTCATTAAAAACTAGGAGGCGGTCAAAGGAGCGTCTTCTGGTGTAGGGCTCTTGATGTATGCAGTTCAAAAAGTTTGGTGGCCATTGTGGGGGCGGCTTTGAATATGGCTGAATTATGGTATTTTGGTGCATAGAAGGAGTCGGGTGACTGGAAACACCCATGATGAGTTCTAAGATGTAACAGTCATCTTACAGGACAGTAATCCTATGTGAGTTTGAGCTGCAGTAAAGAATGCATATCCGGATGTTCGTAACAGACTCCTGATGTACACCCTCCATGGCCTGTTTGACCCCTAACGCCCAAACCCTCAAGCCAGCAGCGATGATCTCGACAGACACGGACCTTTAAATCGCTATCTAGCAGTCTCTGCCTCGTGCGTACGTACGCTCGAGGAGGAGAAGGAGACTGAATGCAAAGTTATTGTGGGTGCCGAAAACAAGTACAGTGGTAGGTCTTGGCGTTGAGTCTCGAGCCTTTAATCCCGAGCCCTAAATATGTGGTAGTTTCCCAGAATAAGGGGACCCCAATATAGACCCCAAGATACTATGGGGACCCCTAATAAGGTACACCTAATTTTGGGAAAACCAACCCTAAACCCTAAACCTAAACCCTAAACCCTAACCCTACACCCAAAACCCCAGGCCCTGAACAGTGCAGTGTGTCAGGCGCCTGATGGGTGCTGCTGCGACTATTGGCGGCGCCGCAGGTTGGTAGTTTCGGGTTTAGGGTTTGGGGTTTAGGGTTTAGGGTTTAGGGTTTAAGGTCTAGGGGTTAGGGTCTAGGTTGTAACAAAATGGAAAGGAAAACTGACAGTGCTGTTGGAATAGCATGCATTTCAGGATGTTAGCGCCAAGGGTTTAGGGTTCAAGGTTTAGAGCTCATATTTTAGAGTTCAGCTTTCAGGGGTTGGGATTTAGATGTTGGGGTGTAGCTGGGGGGTGTCTTGGCTTGGATGGCAGGTTGCTTTTTAGTTTTAGTGCGGCCCAAAATGTGCCAAACACTATGTATGCGTAGGTTCCCCACCCTTTTTTTTCTCTGCGGAACTCCCAAGTTTCATCAAGTCCTCCAGAAGGAAGTAGGGAAGGATAGGGATCTTTTTTACCTGCAAGGTAGTTGAGTTTCGGGGCTAAAGAGTACAAACAAATACCCTAAGCGCTTAAACATTTGGGCGCAAAGTCGTAGGTAGCCTTCCTAAGCGACATGGTTTACGCTGCTAGGGGTTAGGGTCAGGGTGATTTTCTCAAAACATCCTCTGCGCAATTCCTGAACCCTTGTTCCTTTTCCTAGGACCCCACAAAGTGTTTCGGTTTTTAGGAGTACCCTGTATCAAGCTTGGAGTCTTGCAAGTTGAGGTCTGCTGTATCCGTTTCAGTTGCTGGTTAAAGTAGCAAGGGGCCGTGGAGAACCTTGAAGGGAGTTGCAACCAGTCATAATTGTAGGACATATGGCTTCTGCAAGAGGCTTTGGGAGGGTACAACACATATTCCAACTTTTTTTGGTAAGAAAACATGTATTTTGGGGGGGTCAGAGCTACTTGCCTGTGGAGATTTGTGAGCATTTGCGGATGCTTCGTGAATCCCGGCCGAGCTCACAGCGGCTACCTGGCACAGGCACCCCCAAAAGGGGTAGGGTTCAACACTTTGGGTCGTGCGCATTCCTGCCACGTCTCACACGGGCGGACTGGCCCTTTCACCTGCTCTTGGAACAGCAACTCCCAAACGGGACGAAGCATTTGCTGGCGACTCCTGAAAAGGACGAGCCCTCAGCCTGGACGAATTGCCCAGACCAGGTTGAAGCAGTGTGTTTGGTCGACCGGAACCCGAAAATCCGGCGTGATCCAGATTCTGACGTGCTGGCTTGAGGCCTTTTTGGATTTGGAGTTTGTGCTGCATCACCCTACTTATTAAGGTAAATTGCAACATACCCCCCCCAGACAGTGTTCAAATTGAACTGAGAGAGAGGTAAGCCCGTATATGAGCCCAGTTTCCAATGGTCCTCGCTTCTTCCCATCTGATTCTCCATTATGCAACCCCATACCCTCTACATCCCTATATAGCTCCTTTAGAATAATTGATTAACCTTATACACGCCTTTATACGAACCCTCTTCTAAGCACTTCGGCCTCTACATTACGTGAAGATTGTATTAATGCCTACTCTTATACCGTAGGTGACATGAGTGTTTTTGCAGTATGTTCACCTAGTCTGCCCCAACCTCAATCCCAAGCCCAGACCCTTGCTGAGGGTTTAGGGTTTAGGGGTTTAGGGTTTAACCCTAAATCTTGCAGTTGGGAAATATACAGTACTACTATTCCCATCGCAACCCCCATTAGGTTTTCCCTATCTTAGCCCTTTATAAGTGGGTTCCCTAAGCCTTGAGTAACCCCAGCGTCGCTAAACCCTGAACCCTAAACCCGATACCCGAAAACAGAATCCCCAAGTAGAATGACTCAGGTTGAGGAGCTTCAAGTGTTTTCAGGTTCAGGGTTTAGGGTTTGGGGGGGGATGTGTAGGGACCCATATTCTGGCCCTGGGTAGCTTATGCCTAATTTCTCGTAATTTCTGCCCGAAAGTGTATGAATAGTATCTGCCGCGGTTTTTTTGGATTTCTGGGCACATAAGTGGAATGTAGGGACTAGAGTAGGTTATGTCGCAAAACAAAACAAAGGTCAAGCCTCCAGATGTACCTGTACCTAAGCCGCAAAAAACTAAACACTATTTCGGGTTTGAGGACGACTCAAATCCCAAACCGGAATCGGAAACCCTGGTTCCTAAGCCCTATAGGCCCTACGGCATACGTTTGAAGCCGAGAAATCACAGACCCTGAGCCGTGAACCCGCAACCGTACCATCTGCAAACCTGCACCCAATGGATTCCTGATCAAACTCACCTAGTCTGCTTGCAATCCCTAAAGCCTGCCTTGAGGTTTAGGAATGGGGTTGGGGGCTCAGGGTTTGTAGAGTGTCCAACTTCCCAAAGTATAGGGTTGTAGGTCCCAAATACTATATAACCGGAATGGATGTTTGTGACGGAAGCTTAGAAATTCCGCAGGGGTTGGGGGGTTTAGGGTTTTTGACTAAGCGTTATCATCCCAAACCCTGAAGACACCCTAATTAGCAGCCTTTGGGTAGCGGGTCCACACAGGATCTAAGATCCTAATCCGTAGCCTCCCTAAGCCCTAAACCCTAAATGCTAAAGGCTTCTGATATCAAACCCAACCTGTTGTAGAGTCCTCAGCGCCGCGGTTCCCCAAGTTGTGAATTAGAAATAACAAGCTGCAACCCCAAACCCCAAAGCCCTCAACCCTATAATCAGCGTTTCACACTAACAGAAGAAGGAACCAAACAAGGATGCCAAATTAGAAGCCCATGAGTGAGTGGGCGGGCAATCGTGGAGCCTTAGACACGAGCTGTCATCGCAAACCCTATGTAGAGGAAACCCCAAACCCTACATGCCCAACAATTCTCCTGTAAATCCCATAAACCATGCGTATACATGAAGAAATAAGAAATATATATATATATACACATGTATATATATATATATGTATTTATTGTGTGTATTTGCTCCTCATAAAGGTACGAGCCATTGAACAAACGTAAAAGGAGCTCTGCTCGCGGGCCCTGTCTCCGGTATTGCCCTTGGAGCGGCGGCTTTGTACGTGCCGCGGCTTTCTTTGCGGGAGACCGTTCTTGTAGGCCATCTGGCGTTGAGGATTTAGAGCTGCAGAACTACGCAACCCCCCAACACCCGTTAATGAATGAAGGAGTATCCACCTTATTCAGGTCAATTTGGGATCGCTTATTTGGTTTCGGGTTTCTGCATTGGGTAAAGATAGTGGGCTGCTTGAGCGGCAGGGTAGTGCTTGCTGCAATACTGGCCACAACCTTACTTCTAGAATTACCAGCACTATGATTCTTACTGTCCTTATTCCATACATGAAACGTTCATGAACAAGCTTCATCCCTCAACGTGTAAGGTCCTGAAATCCATGATTTACTGGGCTCAGGAATTCGGAGCAGGGTGAGAGTGCCCTCCACACTCCGTCACTTTATGTCAGGTCCGGCTAGAGCCGGCCTCCTATTCGCTCCTCTTCTGGCCAAAGCCACCCTTCGCTAAAACCCTATGTTTGGGTGACTTGTGGTAATTTGCATTTTGCTGTAGCCTTATGCTACACCCCCTTGGAACTGCCCGCAGAGGGGGTCGATGACGCTTACGGAGACCCCCCGAGATGCTGAGCGGGGAAGGGTGTGACAGGCCGCGGGAGCCTCCCGCAGGTCGACTCCTTCCTTCCTTCCTTCCTAATGTTCGGCTTGTTGAGATGCGTGTGGTCCCTAATCTCCACACCCTCGCGCCTGAAACCTCGATCCTTGTCCCTGGGCCCATGCTTCCATCCTGCCTGCCACAAAACGATGTTAATCATTATTCTCTTTATTAACTATTACCAATATTAACGTTAGTATTCTTACAATTTACTTATTCCCAGGCGACGACGCGCGAGGATGGTGCAGGCGGGAGCGTTGGGCCTGCATACTGCATACCTTGGGAGATTTAAAATCCCCTGATGAAGGGATTTTGAGGGTTTATCTGAAGGTCATCTGGGGACATGAGTATTCATTCTGCATGTCTACAGGGATAAGTATAGGGGAAGTGATTTCCAGAATTGCCGCTTGGGGAAGAGGAATCGTGACCAGGATGGTTTGAGGATCTGTGGTACATTTTTGAGGGTACTTCTGACGCAGCAGCTGTCAAGCAGCTGAACATTGAAAAGAAGAAGAGGGAGGCTGAGGAGAAGAAACTCAGCAAGGAAGCGGAGAAGCAAGAAAAGGTCAACACCTTGTTTGACATCGACTTCGTCAAGCTTTCGATCCAAGTCATGGAGCAACGCTATCCGGCGAATGCAAAGGAGCTTGCAAAGCTTGACTTCTCCAAGCTGTTTGCGCTAAAGTGGGACGCGGCAGCCCTGAAAGACTTAAACCAATTGACCCAAGAAGCCTCCGTTCAAAAGGTCTTGGACTCATTTTCCAGGTGGACCTAGTGTTTACAGCTTTGTGAGTAGGCTTTGGGTTTTCAGGATTTAGGGCAAATATGAGCTATAGTCTAATGTGACATCTAAACTCCTTAAAGGGGGTACTATAGAAAATCATATAGCGGAGTGAATATAGGAGTTGCTAAGGGGGATACTAGGACTTTAGACTATAGCTCATATGGGAATTTTTGACACCCCAAGGCAATAGCATTCTTGCAATGACCTGGAGGACAAGCTTCTGGGTCCAATGGCACTTCGGCTTTGAGCAGTAATAGTAATAATGATACTATATAATCCGTGTTCTTAAATTTGTGTTGCAAGATTTGTTGCTATATTATTTGTGCCACATTGTTGGTATGTTCTATATTACGCTTGTGATGGTATGATATTATTGCTTTTAATAACAATGGTAATCAGGGAGCCCGGACATCAATAGTCATCAGAAGGACACGATATAGAATTCGGGGAAGTATGCGAATGTCGGTTACCTGGTTGCCGAACCGTCAAGGAACCCAAAGCCCTGATTCCCTAAATCCCTGAAGCCTAAACCTCCGCCTAAACCCCCAAACTCCAGATCCCTAAACGCTTAAACCCCTGATCCGTAACCCTGAAACCAGCACTTTGTACTCTTACAGGGGGATTTAAAAATACATTGTATTGTGAATATGCTACTCAAGTAGTTGTAATGCTACAGTACAAGAATGCCAGGATCTTAGTGGAACAGTAATAGTACTACATGTGCCCTTAAACCCTCATCCCTAAACCCGAAA
>CAJNIZ010017380.1:64676-83317 GCA_905231905.1 Symbiodinium pilosum
GAAGAGACTTGGGCATCCACCAGGAAAAAGCTTGCAGGTCCTGGGATGCAATGATGAGAAAACTATTGAATCCTGTGCAACACTCACTTCAGGATCTGCCCTTGGGCTTGCCTCTTCCCCCATGCCCTTTTGTGCTGGACTTGGCTGCGGTGTGGACTGGAGCCGGCGTTGTGGATGCTGTAGCTGGAGTCGCCGTAGTCTGAGAAGGCGGTGTGGTCATCGCCACATCACCCTCAGTATCCTTCTGGATAGGCAAGGGTGGCTTTCCCTGGTAAGTAGCCACACCCATATCTCCCACGCACTCCTCAGGCTTTCCCATTTTCTGGCAGTATTCGTCCCAGCAAAACGCTACCTGATCCACAACCACTATATCCAATTGGAATGGATGGGGGCAGTAGTAATCATTGTGCACCAGGGCATTGCTCCAGTGCTTTCGCGTCTTGCCCTTGTGCACACCCTTGCCTGTGGTGGCGGCGTGGTCCTTTGCCTCCTTGTAGGACTTGGCCTCAGCTTGGTCAAGGTCGTATTGTGAGCCCCACACCACCTGGTTCCAGCATTCGCTCCAGAGGTCCGGCTCGGTGGAGTCGATGTTGGACGGGCCTGCAGCCATGGCGTTCTTCATGGGCGGTGTGATCTCGAGGCGGCTTCGAAAATCGCCTCCCACTTCTGAGTAAAAGAGCCGGCCCCATGCCAGAACATCTGGCTGATAACCGCGCTCCGAACTTGGCTGCATAAGTGTGAGGGTCTTCCATAGGATGACCAAGCTCTGCCCTGTGTACTCTGCATGCTGATTCAAAACTGAAATCAGCACGCGGAGTGGGCATTCCAGCTTCCTCTGCCATTGAGGACTGCAAGGACTGATGCGCACATGCTTGCCAGCTACGGGCGTTGTGGGGTTGGAGTAGATTGGGGTGCCTCCTGTACCCGCAAACCGCTCCAAAAAGGCCGAGCGCAGGTCAAAGCTTTTGAAAGTCAAAAGCGTCATGCCTGACCACCACTCCTGGCCCTGCGGTATGGTCACCGGGTCGACGGAGAAGACGTTGTACCACCGCCCGTCCTCCTCGGCGGTGTGGTCGTCTATGTTGCCACGGTCCTCCAGGAAATTGCGGATCTTGGGGACCTGCTGTAACATCCAGGAAATGTGGGATTTACGGCCCTCTGGTCCCATGTTTTGCGGCCAGCCGCTTGTAATCAGCTGGAGGGCACAGGCTTGCTTCTGCTGCTGCCTGTTGTCCGAAGCCATCCATGCCAACTCGCGGCGTGTTGCGAACAGGTCATCGCTGATCTTCCCGAAGGCTGTTTCCAACTGCAGCACCAAGTGATACATTTCTGGCCGTACCACCTTGGCGTGGTATGTCTTGACCAAATTCAAGACATCTTTGTTGGAGCTTGCTGGCTGTGACAACCACTCCTCAACCTTGGCAGGAGTATTGATATCAACACCATACTCTGCAGCGACGAGCTGTGCGGCGGTGTGGTCCTCGAGGCTCCACGGCTGCACTAGCGTTGGCTGCGTCAAGTCCGGTTGTGACGTCGCGCCCTCCTGCGGTGTGGCTGCTGAGCTCGCTACTGGCGTAGGCGGACCACGTTTGTTCCGAGCACGGTCCTGCCAGTACAACTCCTGCACTGCTGCGACACCTGGCGACTGTGTGAGCGTACGCTGCTCCTGAAAGGCTGCTACGGCCGGATTCGGCCAGTTCTGCTCTGCCATGGCCTACTTCCCTATGGGATGTAGGCGGTGTGGTCGGGAGAGCAGGAACTACAAAAACTAGCTGGGGCGTGCACTTGCAACCTGCTAGCCGAGACGCCTAGGGTTAGGGGTTTAGGGTTAAGGGGTTAGGGTTTAGGGTTAGGGGGTTAGGGTCTAGGGGTTAGGGGTTTAGAGGTTATAGCGCAGTAAACCCTAAACCCCCAGTCTTTACGTGGCTGAACATATAGGCGGCTGTTTCAAGCCCATGCCATTCCTTGGACGTTTCTAAATCCCGAACTCTAAGCCCTAACCGTGAATCCTAAACTCGAAGCCCTGTGCACTAAACCCTAAACGCTATTACTTAGAAAGCTGGAGGTCGTGTGGGTTGCAGGCCCTCAGCCCTAGACACGACACCCTAAACCCTGAACCCTAAGCACCCCAATCCCTAAGCCCTAAACCCTAAACCCCAATCCCGCAAAAGGTATCTCAACGTGGCGGACTCCGCGGTAGACGAGGGGCTAAAGGCAGTAGATCGGGGAGCCTCGAGCTCAGAGATTTTCAGGCGGTCTGAAGTTTCCTGACCCCAATTACCTACAACTTAAAAGTAAATACCGTGAACTACTAGGTATAGCCCATAAAATTGTAGGTAATTGGGGTCACAGGTTAGGGTCAGAGTTCAGGGAGCAGAGTTTAGGGCGCCAGAGGTTTAGGATTTAGGCTTCCAGGGGTTTGCGTAGGATGAGGGCTTTGTGTCTTGGGCCAGAGATGGAGTTTTTGTTATGCAAGGGCAGGAAGTTCTGTGTAGCGTTGAACGTTTTAAGGTTTACGACTCACAGGCATATAGGGATAATGGAAAAGAAATGGAAATTAATATATTATGATAGGCCATATCTTGGGGTTATGAAGGGGTTAGATATGTTTATGGATGGGCTGAGGCAAACGTGAGCTTTTTCGCCAGAATCCCAAGCCCGAAACCATACCGGGGTTTTTGATTTAGCGTTGGGGGGTTTAGGGTCGTTGACGGACAATATCCTGTATGAGCTAAAGCCATACCAGGGATTGTTGTTCTGTTTAGGGTTTAGGGTTATTGATGGACAACATCCTGCATTGAGCAAGAATCATACCAGGGCTTATTGGTTAGCGAACAACATCCTACATGAGCCTGCATACCTAATTCCTAGCAAGTCTGGAACTCTAACTTCGTCCATGAACAGTACGGGGTACCTGTAGGAGGAGCTCCAGGTCTCTAGGTTTCTATGGGGGTTTCTCAAAATTAGGGGTACCCTTTTGGGGGTCCCAATAGTAAGGATTATAGTATATTGGTGTTTCTATTAGGGTTCCCTAATTTTGGGAAACTACCCTATGAGGATTACAATACGTTTGGTTAGGTCCTCACTCGCTCATAGTGATCCTACGGGATACTTGTTACTATATTCGTTTCCCTCTGTATCCCTATGCCTAAACCCTGAACCTACCAAAATTGTTGGGTGCCTACTGGGGCGCGTCATGGATGCTATAGCGAACTGTTCACAAGGGGCATAGTCGGGAGCCTTTTTGAGAAACTCCGATCTAGGCCTATGCGCAGTATTTGGAAAACACACCCCACCTGCTAAAACCTTGATAGTTCTTGGCAGCCCACCTAAACTCTAAAACCTAGACCCTAAACCCTGAGCTCGAAGCTCTAAATCCTCAGCTCTCAACCCTAATCTCTAAACTTTGAGGTCTAAACCCCCGACCTTAGACCTGAGACCCTAGTCCCTGAACCCCTTTGAGGTCAAGGCTTTTGGAGCAGCCGTAGACCGAGGTGAGGCTGTCTTGCGTTTCGGGTTTTGGGGCTTGGGGTTTAGGGTTTGGGGTTGAGGGTTTAGGTTTTAGGGCTTGTGGGTGGTTTAGGGTTTTCAGTTTAAGGCCTGAACAATCCTTTCCCCCGAATAGTAAAGGGCTCCTCCCGTAATGTAAATACTCGAACCATATTTAAGATTAGGGGCGTGTATTTATCGTACAACCTAGAAGTCTGATTAAGATCGTTTAAACAACCAATTATATCTAATCAAGGACTACTTCAAATCAAGGCCTCATTAGGGACTTGTGTACGTTAGGGCGTTACCAGGGACTATTTCCAATTAGGGCCTTTTTAGGGATTAATCCAAAATAGGGCCTATTAGTGACTATTTCAAATTAGGGCCTTATGAGGGACTATTTTAAATTAAGGCCTTTTTAGGGATTATTCCAAAACAAGACCTTATGAGGGAGTCTTTCCAATTAGGTTATTGTTGGGATATTTCAAATTCGGGCCTTAGTGGGACTATTCCAAATGAGGGGCTTGGAATCTGTTTCTGGAATCCTTCTATATAACTTCCTGTATAAAAACCATTCGAGAACAGTCAACATCTACGAAATCAAGGAGATCGATCCCTAATCACCAAGACTCGTGCTAAAGATTCCCTGATTCAGAGGATCCGAGCCGCAATGAAATTTAGGATTGGCCCTTTTAAAAACAATCTTGGGGGCAGCTTTCAGAATTTGGAATTTCGGCGAACCCGTATTTAAAATTAGGTGGGGGAGGGTTAATATTGACGGGAGGCGTTTAGCAGGTGTACAGGGATGCACAGGTAGATAGGGGTATGTTGGAGTATGCAGGGTTTCGGGCTCAGGGCTGCGGGTTTTTTAGGATTTTGGGATTTAGGTTCGTAGATACCAAGCATTCAGCGGTTTTTGCACCTCAGCTTGGACGCACTATTAAAAGTAGAGCTTATTGCGTACAAAGAGCTCGGAAACTTTGTTCATGCCGTACCCTCTAAGCCCAAAACCCTACCTGAACCCCAAGAGTATGTAGAATAATGGCCCTTTGGACTGTTTTTAGTGGTTTTAGGCTTTTATCTTACCTAATCTTGGGTTCCAGGTAAACCCTGGAAGGCATCTCCCAGAATCCTGATGTCAAGCCGCAGAGGTCGTGCCCACCAGCTGCGGGTTTGGGATGTAGGATTCATGGTGCTTTGTTGGGTTCTTTCTCTCAGAGTGACGGATGCCTCAATAAGTCCTAACAAGGCACCCAACTTGGGGCCCCTATCTTGAGAATCCCCCGTACTACAATTTCAAGAGCTGGTTGCGATGTACTCCGCCCCAGACGAAGGACCTCAATTCCGGGCGGATCATCTTGCTGGCTCTTAGCAGAGAATGACGGGGTTTAGGGATGAAAAAGAACATGGCAGCTATTGTACTACTGTGGGTGATAGTTATAGTTGCTGCTGATGATTAGCGAATTCATTCCTCTATTCCCTACTCGCAGCCTAGTACCTCAACCCTAAACCCTACGTGATGGGAATAGCGTCTTACAGCACGGCCGCGCATTCCGCGGATGCTTCCCAACGCTAGCCCTAAACCTGAACGCTCAACCCTAGCCTAAGCCCTCAACTCCTAAACCCTGAACTCTAAATCCTAAACCCCGTGATTCTAATCCCTAAACCCCTACAACCCTACAGTAAACCCTATAAACGCTATCAACCCAAAACTCGAGTGGTCTTACAGATCCCACACTTGTCAACAACTTTTTAGCGTGTTCTTAACGGGGGGTCCTGAGTCCTGTTTGCACTGGGCTGTATTGTGCTTAAGTATTTACTGGGTTGCCGGCAAGGAACCTATTGAATTAAGCTACTACGTACAGTTAATAAGGAAGACCCTATTATTTCATATAAATATATCAATATTATGGCAACTCAATCTTAATTTCCGTAACACTAACCCAGATTCAGCATATTCCCGTGCAGTTGGGCAAGCTTGATCCCAGGGCATTAGCAACGCACTGCCGTCCATCGGCATAGCCTGAGCCCAAACGCCCTAAACCTGAAAATTCCTAACCTCCTACCACCCTGACCCCGAAAAAAAAACAAAAGAACTCCCTAACCCGAAGCCCTGAACCCTTGAACTTTTAAACCAAACCCTTAAACCCTAAACCCTTAAACCCTAAACCCTAAACCCTTAAACCTTTAAACCCCTCCCAACCTCTAGCCCCAAAGGTTGCCGGGAGCTGGAAGGTAACGAAACGCTTCCCGTGCCCATCCGGTCAGGACAACTTTCAAAGTTTTGGGTGCATTCAAGGTTTAGGGTTCAGGGTTGGGGTCATTCAAGGTTTAGGGATTAGGCTACTTGTTGGTTCTAGGGTCGAGGGTTCATGGCCTATGGAAAAGGGTTCATAAACCGATTCATACTTTGGGGATTCAGGGTTTGTGACTTGCAGTGTCTAGGGTTTAGCGGGGTCAAAGGAGTCAATATTTAGGATTTACTTGTACTGCCACATAACTAGTCCTAGAGCGATCAGCAACAGGTACATCCAGTGTAGGCATATTGGGCAAAGGTTAGGGTTTAGGACTCATTCTTGAGGCTTTAGGGTTCAGGAGAGGTAGGCCATCGGGATTTTAAAGTTCGTAGTCCGCACATACCCTACACCCTGTCAGGGTTTCTAGGGACCCTTCATTACTTGGTGGCTACACACTCCGAAACGAACAAAAGCGGCCAACAAAGACTGCACTCACTTCCAAGAGGGGGTTGTGTGGGCTTCCATGATTGTTTTGGGGAGGGTATGATTGTGGCTCTGCCCCAACCCACTAACAAGGTTAGGAGTTTAGGGTAAAGAACATAGGTTATGGTCATCACCATTTCAACTGCAGTTTGTGTTGTTTTGTGACTGTCACTGGATGCGCGACACCCCAAGGTATGGGTAAGTAGCTATGAAAAGGATCCTTGCTTGCTCTCAGGGGGATGTGGATTAAGTTTCGTTTGCAAGGTTTTGGGTCATGGCCTTCTGTTTAAAATGTAACGAGCGAAAGCTGGCCCTAAACCAAGCCGCGTGAATGCGTCAAACTAAGCTTGTGAGCAGAGAGGCCTTTCACAAGGATGGTGGTCAACGCTGCTTCAGCGGGCTACCCTGCCCTAAAGCCTCAACTAGAGGGTCCACGCACGCAAATCATAGGCCTTTGGTCGTTTATCCCTTGTGGGAGTCTGGTATTGCTTTTATGCTTTATTGCACTTCAGGATGGGTGTTTAGTTTCATCCACGTTTGGCTTTGTCTCCATCAATGATGTCTTGCTTGGGCCTATTGATGTTTGAATTCACACGGTTGCTCGGATTGGATACGCGGGGGTCGGACAGTACTTGTGGCTATTCATCAAGGAATTCAGGTAAAGCATTCTACAGCACAACCCACGAGACATCCCTGTGAGATGGCTTATTCTGTCTTTGCTCGAAGGCTGCTCGTCGTTTTGGGGTTTGGCAAGTAAACTTCCAACATCAAAGCTTATATGAGCCATAGTCTAAACTCCTAGTATCCCCCTTAATAACCCCTAAAGTAGTCCCCATAACACCCCTTTAAGGAGTTTAGACTATTGTACATATCAAGTTAGGAGGAAACGTCATGAAGGAGGACGGAGCCTCTACTTGTCAGGTTGTATAAGATACGAAGCGGAGTCTCAGCCGAGGGCATAACCTTTAAAAGGTAGGTCCGACCCTGCATCCTAAACCAGACTAGTAAACCCACCCTCGACCGCACCCGTCACATTTCATGGCGGAAATCTAGGGCGGGCATCCTAGACCTGATTCATGTGAATGTTTCCAGGGATTAGGGTTTACGGTTTTGATCCCCTTTATGTACTGAAAATGTTACGGTCCTCGTTTGGAGGACCTCAGGAAACACAAGGTGTTCCTTCTGTTTAGGGTTTATTGGTAGCCCCATTTTACCCACAGTTTCGTGAGTTTACCAAACTATAGAAATCTGGGGTTTGGAGGTAGGGTTTGGTGCATAGAGATCTTGAGCTAGCTAGACCTTCCGAACCCTAAGGGTCCATGTACCCAATAATTGGGTACTTAGGGCTTTGGCAATAGTAATTATAGTATATACAGGTTTTGGGTAAGTATATGATTATTAGGGACTTGGACCCTTAGGGGAAGATGCCTTTGAAAGGTCACCCCCCAATCGGCCTCGCCGCCTGGTAACTTGACCTGAATGGCAGAATCCCTGACCAAGCTGAAGCCACTCGGGTTTAGGGTGCAGGGTTTAGGGTTTTGGGTTTGGGGTTTAGGGTTTAGGGTTTAGTGCAGCTTGATGTAAACGGCAGGCCAGGCAGGGGTATAAATCTGAGCACACTGGGTGCAGCTGGCTATTTAGCACAAAGTCTTTAGATCCACGGTGTAGTTCTAAGAAGACTGTTTAAGTTATGTACATGCATGTACACATATGTCACATGTGCATATACACATATACGCACGCACATATGCGTATATGTGTGTATATATATATATAAAAGATACACGGGTCTGAACCGAGGGTAGTAGGTGTGCAGCAACTCCAAAAAAAGAGTGCGCATGGCACACGGCAGGATTAATTTTGCATACATCTGTAAGCCCCCATCAGCCCTAAACCTCCAAACCCTCATTTACCCCAAACCCCTAAGCCCCTATACCCAAATCCGTATACGCCAACCTCCCCTAAGTCTAAACCACCCCACCCCAAAATCCCAGACCCTACGCCCCAAAACCTTAAACCGCCAGCCTTCATTCAGGACTTCAGCGCTTGCGGAGGCCGGGCGATACAGCAAGTCTTGGGTGCGGGGCTTTGAGGGTTTGGGGTTTATCAGGTTTAGGAGTTTACGATTTAGGGTTTAGGGCTCAAGGTCTTTTGGTTTTGGATTAGGTACCCCAGTAGTACCCTTTTTCTCCTTTTTATTTTGGTGTCTCCTTATCAAAGCTGAACATTAGGAAAAAGGGGTACCCTCATTAAACCTATAGGGTTTGAGGGTCTGAGGCTTTGGCTTTAGGGTTTTCAGGATTCGGGAGGTAGGGTCTAGGAAATCTAGGGTTTTGTGTTTACGGCTTAGGGTAAAAGGTCTAGGGATTCGGGTCCGAGGTTCAGGTCCAGGTTGGGGTTAGGGTTTAGGGTTGAGGATCAATCGAGGGTTTACTTTTTAGGGCTTAGGCTTTTGGGGTTTACAGCCAAGTTGGGTAGGACGTCTGAAAATGGGGTCTCTTTCCATGAAATTCCTGTACCCAAAGGGTCCATGTAGCTACATAGTATATACTTGGGCCCTGAAGTAGTTATATACTATGTAGCTACATGGACCCATTGGGGTAGGTTTCGAGGGGGAAGGTGGGCGGCTGGTAAAGGGAGTAGGGCTGGAGGTACTCATGGCTTTTCAATTTTCTATGGCTTAGATTTCTAGGCACAATAGGAACACGTACAAAATCCTGCCGACTTTCCAAGTAGTCTGAGCTTCAGCACGAACTACCCCTGGGCTTCTACAGGGGTGAATATAAGCTAACCTTAAGCCCCCGCGCTACGATATGGTAACACCTTAAACGCCCCTAAACTTTAGGTTGAGGGTTGAACTGTAGCCCCAGCTACGTAAAGCTTAGCCCCCTCGAATCGGTACGTATGACCCATCGAACTGTAGGGAATTGGGTACATGTAAGCCCTGCAACCACTACATGACCCCAGTTTCCATTTGATTGCCCATACGCTTTTCCAATTTTCATTATCCATCACCAGGTATAGCCCTGAGGTATGTTTTTTTTAACTACCCCTGAACCTTCACACCCTGATCCCTAAGCCCTACCTGTAATTTGGGTTGCAGATACCCTAAACCCTCAACCTCAGACCCCTAAATCCCCAACCCCTAAACCCCTAAACCCCTAACCTTAAACCCGAAACCTTAAACCCTAAACCACGGCCTGAAATCCTCCAACCTTTGCTGTGAAATTTCAGCAGCTGGTATCTCCAACCCTGAATCTTCCAGGGGTCAGGGGTTTAGGTTCATGGGTTTAGTCTTTAGGGTTATGGGACACAAAACACAAGATCAAGTGTTAAAGGCAGCAAAACATTAGGTAGACCCCCCTTTTTAGGTACTGCAATTTAGTTCGACTAGGTAAATCACGGACCCCCATGATCCTTTTGTTATCCCATAGTTCTCCAAGGACCCCTTTTTAAAGAACCCTTGCAGAAAGCTGCTTCCTTTTCCGGAAGATTCGTTCTGACAAATCTCCATGTTTGCTGGGACCGTTGTGCCCTAAGACCCCATGCAAGGCGGATATTACACCGGATTGGCTGTGAGAAATGACACTAAATTGGCATACTTGAGATTTTAGCCAATTATATGTACAGACGTCTCGAACAGTTTGTTAGTGTCTCCCAGAGGTTGAAACAGAAGAAAGGAGAACGTATCCATGGACTACACCAGATTAACCCCGAGCCGTAAGCCCTCAAAGCTAGACAATGTGCGCACCCTAAGGGTCCAAGTACTTAATAATCATAATATACTTACCCAAAACCTGTACTATAATTACTGTTACCCCAAAACACAAGTACCAAATTATTGGGTACATGGACCCTCTGGGGCAGTGCGAAAGGCAAGGCGACAGCACTGTTTCCGGTCGCGCCCCAGAGAAGGCGTGACCTAGGTTTTAGTGCGCAGTGTAAAGGAGTCCTCCCCGTCCCTGTGCTGCGTGTGTTTTAGATGAGGTGATTACCTGTACTCCCGAGTTGTGTCCAAGATATCTAGATTGAAGTTATAGAGTTCCTTCACTTCTTTGTTGTGGATGTGCTTTAGTAGCGTCCAAGACAACCTTTAAGTTGTTATCTTGTTTTCTGTCCTTTTCTGACTGTGGCTGAGGCTTCTTCAAAGGCTAACCAATCCCCGGACCCCAAACTTTTTGTCTGAATGTCAAGAAGTTTTTTCGGCATGAATCAGAAGTTTCATTGCTGCCCTTACTACTTACTGCACCTACTATCAGTCTGATTGTTCTTCTTATTGCAAGATTCTGCAATGTGTGTGTGTGTGTGTAGGCCTCCCCATGTGCACGCAAAACAGTCCTACCAAAGGAATACGAAACAAAAGGATCCCGCAAATGGCGAGAATCGCAGAATACCTTGATTCCAGGATTTCTGAGTTGGGAGGATATGGGCGGTTCTGAATTGGGAAAAGGTGGGCGGGTAGGCAGCGATAGGGTAGCGACAACATGTCGTATTCGCGAGTGTATGCGGGCTATTTGGGGATTTCCCTCAGTCCACATGAACCGAGTTTCCATTTCAATGTTCAGTTTCCTGCTCCACTTGGTTCTCCATGATACCCCTGATTTAGGCCAAGGCCCATCTAGGCACCGAAGCCCTATCACCCCCTAACCCTATAAACCCCAACCCCTAAACAGTAGTTTCCAGGTTCTTTTTCATTTCCATATCAAGCTCCTTTGAAACCCCCCATCTATACCTTGTTATACTATAGTAGTGTCCAGTTTCTTTTCCATCATCCCGATTAAAATCCTTCAGCTTCTCGACCCACAGGCTCTGATCTCCTTTTCTCTGGAAGCCCAGAAAGTCCAATATCCCCTAGTTAGGGAATATACGCTACATGATACTAGGACCCCCAACATGATTTAAGGTATATCCCCTAACTAAGGGAGGTAAGGGGTATTGGACTTTCTGGCAGCACAGGTACTGGGTAGAGGTTTGAGGGTTTGTGTTTTTCGCTCTAAAGAAAGAGTGCCTACCAGCTGACTAGAGAAGGATGCGACGCAGCAGAGGGCCTTCTGGTAAGCTTTTGGTACCGCGCAATGTAGAGAACTTCCCTAAAACGGCATAGGCGCTCTTCCGAGGAGTGGAGTCTTTACACGGCCCTGTTTGGTGTTCCATGCGAATTTATCAGTTTGGGGCTGTGGGATTCGCGCTTAAGTGCCACTCTTTCCCGCGGCCTGGCCCTCAACCCGGGCCAAAGCCCAAACCCCCAAACCCTAAACCCTAAACCCTATACATCCCTATATAACCCCTATATAACTCCTATACAGTCCCTATATAACTCCTATATAACCCCTACTAACCCTAAACCAAAGAAGAAGGGGCCTCCGACCAGGCAATGGCAGAAGAAGCCCACAAGCTTCTGTCCAAGCTCCTCGGCGAAGCGCTGGACAAGGGCTGCGTGTCAATTGAGTTCAGGGCTTGGTTTAGGATTTATTGGGCTAATAGGTTTTAGGGATGAGGGTTCAGGGTTCAGGGTTCAAGGTGTGGGATTTAGGATTTATTGGGTTTGCAGGGTTTAGGGATTAGGGTTTAGGATTTGGGGTTCAGTTGCTTGTGTCTTTTTGATGGGGCTGTTTTATGGTAATCTGTAGAGCGTAAATTTTGTTTTCGTTTGGGTTATAGCATGTTAAAGGAAGAATACAACCTTGCTTGGTTCAAGCTCTGAAAGACTACCCATCTCAGTTTAGGGCTTGGGGCCAGGGTTTTTGGGATTAGGAGACAGGGCTTTGGATTTAGGATTTATGGTTTGGGGCTTGGGTGTGGGTTTAGAGGGTTTGGATGGGATGAGTTCTGACGGTCCCACGTTTAGCCTTTTTTGTTCCTAGCCTATGTCTACTCGTAATTTTGCCGGGAGCATGAAACGGACACCGATTTTTGCTCATACCTTTCGGAAGAGTTCACATTTTGGGATGAATGTTACTGTTAACATCGGTTTTCAGGTGGTTCTTACACAGTACCCCCAGACCCTGCCCCATAATTTGAGCCCCTATAGTACATGCAACTAGGTGGAAGCTCGCTGAAAACCTTAAGCCAATCCGAGCCAAAGCCACGAAGACATTGTAGGAGGGTTTGGGGTTTAGGGATTACCTAAACCCCCTAAGTAGGTACAATAATGGCGCAAAACCCTAAATATAGCCCAAAAGGCCATTATTCTACATACTTTGGGGGTCCAGGTAGGGTTGAATCAGTACCAACATGAATCCGTCATAGTCCTCTTCACCTCCAAGTAAGGTATCCTGATCGCATCCCGGTCATTTGCGAGAAATCGGCTCGATCAACCTTGCCGGCAACTCGATCAACAAATACAGTTGCTTTTGCAAGAAACCCTAAAACCCCTGAACCCTGAAGGCCGTGTTTAAAAGTTAGCCTGATTCTAATGTAGCACTCAGGGTCCATACTTAGTGGTGTTTAGTAGGAATAAGGGCACCTAATCCATATGTAATCCCCATAGAATGTATTCTTTATTCATTCCCTGGTAACCCCCCTCCACCTCCAGCAAGTATAGGGATTGGAATTTCATGTGCAGCTGCAAGAAGTTGCAAGAAGTCCTTGACAGCTACTCCCCTTGTTGTTGTAGTTGCAGTTCTGGGCTCCCCTAAACCCTAAGCCTTTCGGATTGAGGGCTTAGTTTTCGAATGTTGCATTGGTTCCCTTGTAGCCCCCAAAGGTTTAGGGTTTAGGGCTTTGTCTCCGATAGTCATCCTGCGATATTCCCCAGAACCTCTTGCCACTTCAAACTGAGGATTTTGCAGGACAATATAGGGACCCCATAATGTAGGAAGGTCGAAATGGGTTGCCTCTGTTTATGGAAGCTGTTATGTGCAGTATGTAGTCACAGGAGCGGAAACAGCAATCATCTTGACAACAAGTTTATGTTCTTGGCGATTTCTCTTTCGCCTAGTTCCCAGTGCGTTTAAACCCTACACCCTAAACCCTACACCCTAAACCCTAAACTCCACGCCCTGAACTAATTCTGATGGGCTGGGTGAGGCCCACTGACATCGAGGTTTCGACCCAGGTTAGGCCCGCAACCCCAAGCACCATCAGTTTAGAAGCCTGAATCCATTAGATACTACGTAGACCCCCTACACCCTAGGTAAATGGGTTACAGGTATGGTTTGGGGTAACTTTCTGACTCGCAAATTAAGAGGCTAAGACTAAATTATTGCTTCAAGCATGGCTACCCTAAAGTGTGGTTGTCGAGCACCTGGTGTTGTTGACTGAATCCGGTTCGTCTTACTCAGCCAATTTCCCAGGATATAACCATTTCAGTTTTTGTGAAGCCTACATAACGTCTTTTACTGGAATCTAACAACCCACTATTCGGGTGGAGAAAATCAGTGGGTAGTTGGGATCGCAGGAAGCCCCTAGAACCTTGAAGTTAGGGTGGAAGATTTGGCGAAACTCATAGTAGTTTCCATTTTCTGTTGCATTCTCCCTATATAACCCCAACGTACTATATAGTAGATCAGTGAACCATTTACGTTTCGTGACCCGATTGCGGTTCCCAGCGCCAGAAAATTGCTTGCATCGAACTGAAGGGAACCCTGGGGCACAAGTACTCCTCGGAACTCCTTGGACCCCCACTACCTGCTAACCCATCCCTAAGGGTCCAAGTACCTAATAATCATATACTTACCCAAAACCTATATTGTAGTTACTATTACCTTAAACCCAAGTACCTAAATATTGGGTACATGGACCCTCTGGGCATTACTATTAAGGCTGTATTCTTCCTTTATTTGGGTCTCAACCTGAGAGCCCCTAGGAAGTACTTCGCCCGCAGCTCGGTCGTTCACATAAGGGGACGTTAGGATTTTAGATTATAGCGCGCTTGCAGATCCGGTCGCCGTAAAAGTATCAACATTATCCTACATGGTAGTTTCCTTAAAAAAGCAGGACCCCAATATAGCCCCCCCAAACACTATAATCCTTATTATTACTCTCAGAATGGTATCCCTAATCTTGGGAACCCCCCCCCCAAATTACTACAACAGTGTATAGAAACCATAGACAGCTAGGATCCCCGGAACGACCCTCAGTCCTTTCAAGAACTGTGCCAAAGCCAACAATTTGCAAGTTTAGGGTATAGGGTTTTGTTTCCGACAACTAGAGCAGTATACCATAATCCCATTTGTAGAGACGCTCGGAATGGAATCCCTGAATTTTGAAGACCGTAACCCCCATCATCCACTAGATAAGCCCAGTTTCCATTTTATTGTGGGTTCGATTTCCAGTAGTGGTGTAATATGCCTAAATGATGAATACTCCCTATCTATGTATTCATGTATATGTATATACACATATATATATATAATCCCTCTGGTTTTATTGCTTCCTTTTTGGAACCTTGGACCCTTAACCCCAAAATCCTAAACCCCAAAACCCCAAACCCCGCAATCCTAAACCCTAAACCTTAAAACCCCTAAACCCCAAACCCTTGGAAGCCTCTAAGTGCTGCACCTAAACCCCCAAACCTGCATGTGCGTCTCAGGAGCTGCCCAAGAGCAAGCGGTTGGGCAGCAAGAAATCCATACGGCTTTGGGTTCAGAGGGTTTAGAGTTATGGGGTTTAAGGCTCAGGGTTTAGGCGTTTAGGGTTTAGAGTTTAGTATTGTTAGGATTGTCAGCGCAGGGCTTGGGGTTTAATTAGGGTGCATCGTGCAGCTGAAGCCCAATTAAGTTAGAGTTTAGGGTTTGGGGTGCGTTGTTTAAGGTTTGGGCTTCAGGTTTCAGAAGACATGCGCGATATGTCAGTCCCTTTCCCTAAGGGTCCAAGTACCTAATAATCATATACTTACCCAACACCTATACTATAATCACTATTACCCAAATCCCAAGAACCTAAATATTGGGTACGTGGACCCTCTGGGTTTCATAAACTCCTGAAAAAGCTGACCGACGGATGCTGTAGAAATCATGGTCTCAGAAGACAGCATGCCCGACCTAAGGCTTGAAGAGCCGCAGTGGCTTTTCCATTTTAGGTCATAGAAGGCGTCTATAAAACCCTAAAGCCTAAACCCTACACCGCAGTGATTTCGTGAGAACATAACACTCCCTAGACCTTGAACCCCAACCCTACATCGTGTAATTTGTGGGTGGAGGTACGGATAATCTTGTGGACTTCCCTAGAGGCCCAGCTACCCATATGGTGGGTTCCTGTTTTGTAGGAAGTATCGGGTTTTAGAGAAATTCAGTGCCTGAAGCCCTTTACGTACGTAGCTGGGAATCTAGGGCTTGTTCAGGACCCTAAGCCCTAAACCCTTGACCCTCAACCCTAAACCCTTAACCCCTTAACCCTAAACCGGGATGGTGTTGGAACTGGGGCTTGGGGTCCTCGCAACGCTGGACTCACAGCCCGCTAAGCCAAGCGGCTGGGCGTACAGTCCTGCTTTTCGGGCTGTTTTAACAGGGTTAAGGGCTAAGGGTTAAGGGTTGCTATCACTGTCATCATTGCTATGACGAATATTGGTACTATTACTGTTACTATTAATTGCTGGTACTAATACTACCAAGGGAGGTGGGAGCACTTCAGGGGCGCACCTCGCATGCCCCCTGAACCCCAAACCCTAGCCCCTCCTTCCAACCTCCGTGCATTCAGGTTTGTTGTTCATGGGTCCATGCTCTGTGGCGAGTTCAAGTACATAGCTACTGGCCTGCACAAAGCTAGGGTTGAGGGGTTTCGGCTTCAGGGTTTGCATCTAGTGCATAGGGTTCAGGGTTTGCAGAGTTTCGGGTTTAGGGTTTATGGGGTTTGGGGACCAGGGCTTACTGAGTTTAGGGTCATGGGTTCGTAGGATTCAGGGCTCATGGTCATGGGATTATGGGGTTCGCAGGGTTAAAGGGGGGTTAAGGGGTTAGGGGTTCCAGGGTTTACAGGATTTAGGGCCTAGGGATGTTGAGATTGTTGCCAGCGAGCAGAGGCTGCTGCCTAAACTTACCATGATCCAAGCCAATCTGGAACCCCACTATAGGGCTTATAGGGGCATAGGGTCTAGGGTATAAAGGAGTATATGGGGATACGGAAGGGTGCGTAGGGAGATACACTCGAACGCAGAATCTCATCAAAAAACAAGGGCACAACAGCACCAACAACATGGAGACCGGGACAACTAAACCCTCAGCCCTAAACCCTGAGCTGAGCCGAGCCCAATCCGTCCAACGCGGTCTCTACTGGTCACTTGTCACTCGCCATATGCAAGTAAACTGTTACCAAGTTGAATGTTTTTCTTACTTACTTTGTGTGGAGTATGGGAATATATTGGGGTAATATGGGGATAGTGGAAAGAAAATGGAAACTATCATATAATAGGGTATATATCAGGCTATAGTGGGGAATATGAAAATATACCTAGGTCCACAAACAAGTCGCGGATGCAACGCCAGAACGCTTGAGCGTGGATCAAACGACCCTTGTCAGCACTCGGAGCATTCTTCAGTGAGGAGCCATGTACTGAGCCATGTACTGGGTTACAGTCGGCGGCTTTCGGGTTAAGATTTCGTGCTTGGTATTTGGAGCATAAGGCCCCATTATTTAAGCACTTGGGTCCTGTGAAGGCTCACGGACTTTGGGTCCCCGACTCCTGTACATACCTCATAGTCTTTGCCCTGAGAATGAAGGCAGTCCCAGTCTTCTATACTATATCATCTTGAGGAAAAATACTTACTGGGAATACAAACTATTATTATAGGGGATAGGCCCAAAAACCTTAAACCCTAAAACAAGTTCATTTTTTGACCGTTTCTGGAAGTCTTGGGTCCGGGAGGCGCCCAGAGGGCCCAACCCTCCTAATTCACGGTTTAGGATTTAAGCGGGCTGCACGCTAGATTGCGCCAACATCTTCATAAAACTTGCTTTAGGGTATGCTCCTTGAAGGAATAGAGAAGAGCAAAAGGCTCTGAGGCAACCAGGACAGATGAGTAGGGATTGTTGCACTTCAAACACCAGTCTGTACAAGAAAAGGGCTCGAAATCCATTCGTGTGCTAAGGTTTTCTAGGGCCCCATAAACCTAAAGGGAGTAGCATGGGAACCCCAAACAGGGAGCCCCAAGAATGAAACCCTAAATCCTGAATATGGTTGGAATATGACAGGAATAGACCTACCAGAGTGATGAGCCCAACATTATATGAGCTCCAGTCTAAACTCCTTAAAAGGGGGCTAGGTGGGAAGGGATTGCACGCACACATTGCAAAAATAGAGTTGAAACGTTGCAGTCCCAAATCTTGCGTGCCCTTGTGTAGATTAGACTTACAGGGGCCCCTGGTTTTGGGTTTAGGGTTTAGAGTTCAAGGTTTAGAAAAGAACCCGTTTTAGGTTTCAGGGTTTGGGGCATTAGCATTGGATTCCCAAAAATGAGGATCAGAATGCTCTCGCACGTGCATGGCCTAAAGGGTCCAGGCACCCAAATGATAAGGCTTAATGTCCCAAATGCTGTAGTCTGAACGGATGTTGAGAACCTCGGGCTTTTTTAAGGATCCTAGTATCAGTTAGGGTACATTACCTGATTAAGGGGATATTGGCTTCTTGCGCTGAGGATATATCTCTTCGTCAACGGCATCACGCCCAAGACAAGCACCTGCGTGGATGAAGTGTGGGAGGTTCAGGTTTGGTTTAGGGTTTAGGGTTTAGGGTTGGGTTTAGGTTAGGGTGGTTTAGGTTCAGGTTTTGCGTTTTTGGATTTACGGGCTTAGGCTTAAACCCTTAGGCTTTGTGATTTTGGCGGCGCTTGAAGGTGTCCGGCCATGAGATTTGGGGGTTGAGGGTGTAAGCCAGTATGGATTCGGCTGAGAGGCAGAGGTATGCAGATGCATTGAGGTAAGGCCTCGGTAGGGTTCCATATGGTCTCCTTATATGAGACTTTCATATATGAAGTCCTGTCAAGGCATCTGTACTTGTTGTTTGTTGCAAAATGGCTCATAGGGAATGTGGGCAGCTTCTTGGAGGATAATTCAGGTGAGATTCTGGAAGCATGATAAGGCCTTCATCGGCTTCTGCAAGATACAACATCCTGCACACTAGACCCTTCAACCCTAAGCCCTAAACCCCTAAACAGTCATCAAGATAATGTCCCACGACAACCACTACCCGAGGGGTGGGGGGATGAGCATAGGCATGGCTCTTTTAGGAAGCCCCAAGCCTTAAGCTTCCCAGAAAGCCTATGCCTCCAACTTGTTCTTCAAATCTCATGGGGATTTTCCAAAAAAATCGAGTCTCGTTCTGGTACAACTAAGTATTAGGCGCCGTACTTTGATTCATAACCAAAAGGGGGCCCATAATTTTGAGAATAACCCACATGTTGGACTTTGGGTCCGGGCGGGTTTCGGACTTGAGGCTCTCAGCATTTAGGGTTTAGGGTTTATATAGGGTTGATTACCATTACTTAGGGTTGGGGG
>CAJNIZ010017391.1:413-11024 GCA_905231905.1 Symbiodinium pilosum
TGGGGGGTCCTCCTAAGGTATAAGGATTACTTGTATTGGACTTTGCAAAGGACTGCTACTGTCTGCGGGGAACTGATCCTAAGTCCCTGCTCAACCCGAGACCCAAACCACGTTCTGCGGATTCGTTGACTGGCTTCCCCCACACTACCCTTCACCCTGTTTGACAGACAACGTAAGGGGGGAGTATAGGGGTGGTAAGGGAGTACATGGGCTTAGGGAGAGGCAGGGGTGTCATAAGGCATGATGGCCTCAAAACTTGTCTTTCCCAAAACTGTACGAACCTTAATCCTTAAACCCTAAACCCTAAAGTATTCAGATTTCATGGGCCATATTATACGGGTACTCGTCAGACTTTGAGGCCTTCCAAACCAGCAACAAAATACACGTCATCTTTGCAAACAATCATGGACGTTTCCCAAAGATAAGGGGTACATTTGGGGGGTTCTTATAACTAGGATCTTAGTAGTTCAGTATTTAGGATTCTATATTAGCGTCCAGGTTTTAGGAAACTAGCTGATATATGAGTGCGAGTATTTGTTATCAGGGGGTGGGGAGGTTGAGTATGAAGGGTTTGTGATTAGTTCGTATTGGCATCCAGATCTTGAATCATGGGCAGTTGTTGTTGCTACTCCTTGGTAGCCGTTACGAACTACACCACAATAGTAATTCACAAATAAGCCTTACTTCAGGGGCCTGAAGAATTGCCAAAAGCATCCGATAAAAAATGGGTATAGATATCATGTAAAGTGTACCAAAACCCTATTGGAACTGAATAGCCCCTACTGTAATCTGGTTATTCACACCCCTGATGTTGAACTCGAAGCACGATGCCTCCAATCCATGACCCAAGAGCAACCTGCACACAGGGAGCGTGCTGAAGATCTAGGGTTTAGGGTTTAGGGTTTTTGTATGAACTTGAAACCATCAGGTCTACTATCAGTGCTGCCTAGCCGGCTGGCTATATATTCAGAGGACTGGTTGGATGTCTTACTCACTTCCACTTCAACACTTTACAACTCAAACCAGAACCTGATTATTACACGACTGCTAATTAGACCTTCAGTTGACCCTGATTTAAGCTGCCATTATCTACTATTATCTACACCCCTTTCCACTTCCACTCCTCAACCTTTGTAAGACTGAAGCCCGAACCTCAACTGCAACGCTCTGATTGAAGCACCTGCCCTAAGTCACTAGTGGGGCTCACACGTGTCACACGATGGCGGAGTGGCTGAGCAAGACGTAGCGCAAGAACCGTCAGCGCATATAGGGATTATAGGGTAGGTTGTTTATATTGGGGGGGGGGGGTAATGGAAAAGAAAATGGAAACTACTATAGTATATTGGGGTTATAGAATATGCTTGAATACGCTGCGGCGAGGGAAGCTGGACCAAAGCCGTTGCCAGCGCTTCTTCCTGGCGCATGATTGCGTCCTGTTCCTATTAGGCCTGGTGCTCCTGTTGTTCGACCTGGTATTCCAGCGGCTGTTAGACTATCTGGAGTTCCAATTCGAGCTGATGCTGCAGTTGGCCCAGGCCACCAGCCGCTGCTTCTGAGCATGGAGATGGTGGGGATCGGGGTTTCTCTGTGTTGTACTTCATGGAGATTCAACTTAAAATGCGGAAACGGGGTTTATATTATATGTGGTCTATAGAGGGGTTGCACAGGAACTGCAAGTAGGTTACCATGATACGGAAATAGTAATCCATGGCAACATAGCGAAGTTCTGGAAACGAGTTCAGCCCAACAGCAATGTCATGAACTCGAAGTACAACTTGACTTAACTCCCAAACTCATACGTAGATTTTTTTGAGGAACGGGACCACTGCAATACAGGTGCTAGGCCCTACACTACAACGGAGCTAGGCCCTGTAGACCCTGATCTTCCCCTGTAAGCACTTTTTGGAAGCCCTCATATTTGCTGTTGTTAGTAGACAGAGAGCGGAGGAATGGATCCATCCGTTCTGCATTTCTTCCAGCAAACAGCAAGAAAACAGTCATTCCTATATATCCCGCAAACCCCCGGCTACCACGTGCTTTTCCAATGTCTTTTCCATTCCCTGCTGTGGATGGAGCAAGCCTGCCAGACATTATATACCCCACACCCCAATAATCACGGTATTTTCGGGATCCAAAGTGCTACCAGATTTCCTCCATGCGCTGTATCACTGGTCATGTGAGGCCTGGGGGCAAACTCTCAGCTGCTGGCTTCTGGCGGGGGGCTCATCTGGGAGTTTCAAAGCAACCCCTATGTAGTCCGGAAGCAGGATCCCTATAATCCCTTTGATATTTCCCCGATGCACTTCTATAGCGTCCGAAGGGCCACCTTCTTGAGAAAACACCCATCTTGTTTGGGTTGCGAATCAGCTGGGGCAAAATTTGTTCATTGATTGTAAGACATTCTGGCGCTGGAGGCAGTCCTGCACCACCTGAAGCTCCACAACCCCTTCCCCCTAGGTGAACGATAATCTAAACTCCTACTATGCCCCTTAATAACCCCTATAGTAGTCTCCTATATAGTCCCTTATATAACCGTCCTTCAAGGAGTTTAGACTATAACTCAGGTGGTGATATAGATTCTTCCAAGTTGCACAGCAAAGGGCAGGGGGCTGGGGTGACATGTTAAGGGGTAAGCCTATCAGATGCATGCAGTAGGAACGGCAATCCAGTTGCAAGTTATGATTCAACCTCATCTTCCACCAAGTCCCCTGAGTAAGCAGTGCCATGGGTTGTTTTGCTGGCATGGCCTCAGTACATATTTGAATATACCAAAATCCCTATGGACTTAAGGAGGCCTTTCGCGTGCGAAAATCATTGTGAACGCTGTGTGAGTCGTAGTTACATGCCAGACTGGCCCTGATCGTATCTTGATCAACCAGCAGCATCCTCAATTCTAAAAAACGACTGCCTTGGATGCAGCACATGTTGATACCACATCATGTTCCTTCTATCTCATGATGTCCACCCAAGCCTTAAGCCCTAAACCCGTGTATACTTGCAAACGCTTGCGCAATCTCTGATTACCAGGCCTTTGTTTCATCAACTTGGCATGGTCTATCCTGACAGTTCAGACATGTAAACTGCAGACAAATCCGAGAGTTTCCCAACTAAACCCTGAGACCTATACCATAAACCCTAAGCCCCCAGGGAGCCTAAGGGATGTATAGGAATTATATGGTAGTTATGTGGGGTATTAGGGATCATGTAGAAGGGGTAGTTTTAAATTTGTTGCCTGTGCACGGCAAGTCGCTCCACTACTTGCTGTCATAGTTGTAGAGAGGAAGATCTAGGGATTGTAGCTTATTCAGCAACACTTCTGGGGTCTAATGTTTAGGGTTTAGGTTTTAGTGTTGCGAATGAGGGAATATAGGGACCACCAGTCAGAAATTGTTCTGTTGTCGCCATTAGTTGGCGAGGGGCTGACCCAGGCAATGCTAGGCATGTAGCAAAAGAAGTACTTACTAGGCAACAGGTGAGAACCCTGAATCCTAAACAATAATCCCTAAACCCTAATCCCTAAACTCAAGGCATAGGCCACCCACCTACGATGGTGGGCGGCGCCCTCACCTGTGATGGCGACAGGTCGACCTACACTGCCCCGCGGCACAGCCACGGGTGCTATTCATGTCAGACCCCTTCCCCCGGTCGAAGCTCTGGAGCCTTTTTGCGGGGATTCGGCTCTCTTCTGCGAGCGAATTTCAGATTGACAGCCTGCGGGGGGGAAAGAGAGCCTCCACGTTTCTGGGGGCCAGAAGATCCGGAGCCCAGGGGTTTTCCAAGGGAAGGATTTAGGGTTTAGGGCTTTCAGGGCTTCGAATCCTCAGGTCTATAGGGCCTTCAAAAGCCATAGCTGAGCCCTGCTTAAGGGGGTGTCAGACCAAGATGGACCCAACTGAGTCTAGGTCTTAAACCCAAAAGGAGTAGGTTTGGGTGGTTTGGCCGCCTCATACCTAAAAAAAACAAAACCCTAAAACCCTAAACCCCAATGTACTATAACATACTATAGTATACTCGAATATGTATATATATATATATTCCAAATGTATTATATTAAGCCCTTAAAGCCGAAACCCTAGCGGGTGAATGTGTTGGATGGCCTTCCACGATCAGGCCGGTGCAGCACCTCGAAAGCCGCGATGCACTCAACGTCACCCTTCAGCTCATCTATTGCATGTTCCACATAACATTGCAGCACGCCCCAATCCCTAAATCCTAAACCTTAAACCCTGAATCCTAAACTCTGATAAGTCTTAAACCCTTCATCCAAAACCCTAGTAGGTAGGCAGACCGGTAGCTTGGCCGAGCATCCGTGTGCCTTGGCCCTACTCCCCCCCAAACCCCTACATAAGCCCAGAAATCCCTAGGCCCCCTATTCAGGGGGATACTAGATACCAGGAGTTTAGGCTATAGCTGATCTTGCTATAGTATGATACACCCCAAATCCTGTTCTAATTACATGGGCTCCTACATGACAATCCCAAAAGCCAGTACCCCCCACACACATTTCATGTTTGACGTGGTTCCATTCAATTCTCCGGACCCCAAACCCGAATCCCCAAACCCAAGCCCTCACCGCCAACACCTATGTCATCCCAACGCCCGATTCATCCATATGTAACACCTATGCAACCCTTTTTAAGCCGTACCAAGACCTCCTATATACTCGTTGTGCTTCGATTCTAAATCAGGGGTATATGGGCCCCAAACCCTAAACCCTAAATCCTAAACCCCAATCCTTAAACCCTAAACCCTAAATCCCTGTTTTTATGGAATAAAAGGCTGGCGATCATTTCCAAGTTTGGTGCTTTGGAGCGACTCAAAGTGAACAGTGGGGCGGCCTGGCACTCAGCTCAGGGTCATTGAGGGTTTAGGGTTTTAGGGTTTAGGGTTTAGGGTTTTAGGGTTTAGGGTTTTAGGGTTTTAGGGTTTAAGGTTCAGGGTGTAGGGTTTTACGGTTTAGGTTTAGGGTTGAAAGGAGTAATGGGGGATATAAAAGGCTTACGTAAGGATATACAGGGGTTTAGGGTGTGGGCTTTAGGGCTCAGATGTCAGGGTTTCGGTTTTGCTTCTGGGGGGGTTACTACTTATGTAGGTTTAGGTGGAATCAGGGTTTAGGGTTTCCGGTGTAGGTGAAAGTCAGCAATGTCCTGTGGTGCACCACCACGGTGTTTTTTGCACATGGTGTCCTTAACATCTGCAGTTAATTACATGACGAGGGCCCACATGTAACCTGAGCTTTGCAAAGCATGCGTTGTGTTCCAGTGTGGTTTGCAGCGCGCTGTCTACGCGTTTGTTCTCACAATGCGGAGCGCAAGGAAGGAAGCCAAGCATGGAAATCATTGATTACCATAGCGCCCCTTCGACGCTCCTTTAAAGCCTGCACTAAATTCAAAGGAGCCCCCAGCATGATTATGGCCATTATTCCGATTATCATTTCTATTTTCTTGTTACTATTCCTAGTTTTCCTTGCCGTTTACCTATTCCGATTAATGTCCTCATTTCTGAAAAGCTCCTCAGGACTTTGTGGCCTCTGCCAAGAAGCACCTGGACCAAGAGCAGCGTGGGCCCTTGAAAGTTCTTAGAGATTGGGATTCCACAAAAGAGGGGTCCCTTTGAAAGGGATAGGGTAAGGGGTTAGGGTTCAGGGTTTAGGGATTGAGGGTTTAGGGTTCAGGGTTCAGAGTTCATATGCGGAGTTTAAGGATATGTGGGGTGTAGGGTGTTCAAACTTGAGGGTCTCTCTTCTGGGGGTTCCTGTGATTATAGCGTCTTGAGCTGGATTCCCATTTCCAAAACGCCAATGTGTGTGTGTGTGTGTGTGTACGGGCTGAGGGTTGAGAGTCGATCTTACCCGTGGTTAGTCGGGAATAAGGGCATGGTTTTGTTTAGGGATTGTCAGTGGCTATCGTAAACGGGCTGCTGCAGAGATCACTTTCTTTTGCCTACTGTTCGGGGTTGAGGGTCGGCTTTTAGATTAGGGGCTTAGCCATAGACCGCAAACCCTTGGGGCTTGGGGTTTGGGGACTAAGGTCTCGTGCCAGCATTCCAGGAGCCTTGGATTCTGACAGGAGTGTGCGGGGGGTTCGCAATCACCTTGGTATGGCGGGCAGATGCCTAAATACATGGGAAGGGTCCCCCTTCGGGATTATGTTGAGGTGTTTCCCCTTAATGACGAAGTAGGGAGGAATTGCAGCTGGAGTCACGTAACGCAGGCTTTGGGATTTGGGTTTTACTATTCAAGTTGTTGGGTGAGGGTTTTTCTCTCGGGTATGTAATAGGGTGTGCACAAGTGCGAAAAGGTGCTGTGAGTAGGCATCATTGAGATATGTAACATCTAAGGCTTTCGGGCCCTGAAAAGCAAGAGTCACGTCTGGGAGTCCCTGAAGATGATGCTTCTAGATTCCTTGAATGGAACCTCCATCATCTAGCGGTTGACCCTACTACCCCCCGCCCCCCCCCTCCCCCCCATATAAGCTATAGTCTAAATTCCTTATAAGGGAATTATATAGGGGAGTACGATAGGGGTTACTAAGCGGGATACTAGGAGCTCAGATACTCCCGCTAGATTTCCTTTATTTAGCCTTGAACAACCCTAGCGAGCTACCCTGAACCCTAAACCCTAGTAGCTTCGATCCCTGGGGTGGCCCCGTTTCCCCCCCAATACGGACTGTCTAGGGTCTAGGGCCTGAAAACTACTTGGACCCCCAAAAAATGCAAAATAATGCACTTTCTGGCTGCTGTTATGGGTTGAGGGTGATTCTCACATAGCTCTGCAAACATTCCAAAAGCCGTCTAGACGTTCACCCAACCTCCACTAAGTTATATAGCAGGGCGATTCTGGGAATGTTTTCCTTTTCAAGGGGAGGGTTGCTGTCATTTAGTAGAAACCATTCCAAGTGAGCGGTTACAAAGTGGTTATCGCCACATAAGGCTCATACGAGGCTTGTATACGGGCAATAGTTAGTGCCTCCTTTAGGCCTGTGAGGGTACCTACTGGGCGATAACCCTCCTGGAATACTGCTTGAGGTAGGGGAGGGGATTACTTAGAGGCTCAGGAGACTGAGTAGTTAGCACTCCGTCCCATAAGCCTTCACCTCTTCTAATTCGGTTCGTATTGTTTTCCATCTGATTCTTCCTCATGTGCATGCCTTCCCTGTGCCTTCCACTAAAGGCTCGACATCCGAGATTTGGATTTGCCTCAGCTTCCCTCAGGCCCTGCGCTTTCCTGCAGGTGGTCTAGGGTTAAGGGTTTAGAGTTTAGGATTTGGGCTTTAGGGTTTGGAGTTCAGGGCCTCAAGGTTCAGAAATTGGGGTGTAAGAGTTCAGGGTTTAGGTTCAGAGGTTTGGGTCCAGAATTTTGGGTCGGGTAGGATGGAATATGGGTTACAGGGTTTATGATAACTTGATGCAAAGGACTTTCTCAAGAATAATCTCCTTCTTGAGAGGGCCCTACAAAAGGGGATCCCTCATGCCTGCAGGGCTGTGTATCTGATATGCTTTTGATCCCAAGACGCCTGTTTCAGAAACATACAGGTACACTTGTCACTCCCCTACCCTAAACCCTAAACCTTAAACCCTAAACCCTAAACCCTAAACCCAAAGCACCCGTAAGATTCCGGGGACTCCCAGGACAGGGGACCAGCAGAGAGCAGTGCAAGATCATGGCTACTTAGAGGCCCACAGGACCTAGAAAGCTGGGTAGGCCCCTGGGATATTTGATATTTTCCCTAATGGCTTTAACAAGGGACCCTATATACTAATATTTTTCAAAGGGTTTTAGGGGCCAACCCAGAAAGTAGGTTAAGAAAAGGTTACAGGTCCCCGTTGAAGAGGGTTATAGGGATGTAATGGATTCAGGGTATAGGCTCAAGGGCCTAGTAAGTATGTTACAAAGGGGGTTATGAGCAGGACTTGGACCTTACTTCTAACCTACGTACTCCGTACCCTACGCCTAAACCCAAAGCCCTGTTTGACTTGGGGAAGCCTAAACCGTATAGCCTAAATCCTAAGCCCTAAGCCCTAAATCCTAAATCCTACACGTCTTAAACCCTAAGCCCTAACCAACTTACCAGGTCCCTGCTTCTTGGACCTTTGCCTGCGGGCTTCTGGCTTTGGTAACCGTACTACCCTAAAGCCTAAACCCCTAAACCCCTAAATCCTAAACCCCTAAACCCTAAACTCGTAAACCCAAAACCCTAAAAACCCCTAACCCCTACACCCTAAACCCTAAACCCCTGATTAGTAGGCAGCTTAGGGTTTAGGGACATGGAGCCTTATTGCCCATGATCGAGAATTCAATGACGAACTACACTGCTATATTTCCAGTGTAAGAGCCCGACTTTGTACTGTAGTCCCCCTTAAGTAGATAGAATATGGGATATTTGCGGATGTCATGATACTCTTGGGCAAGTCCATTTTCTATCTACTTAAGCGGGACTATAGACAGATACTTAGGACCCTTTCCCTGGGGCTCGAAGTCTATGATGATACCTGCAGCGGGCCCTCAAGTCTGAAAATATTACCCTAAACCCTTAACCCTAAATTGTGCTACTTGGAGCCTTACAAGGTTTGGGAAGGGAACACTTGTGATGACAAGCTGAACTTGAACCCGCTCTCTGCATCAGAACGTTAAACGCGATTTAGTGCTCAGGTTATAGGGGCTTCTACCCAAAGGGACCATGTAGCTTTATGGGAACCCCTTGGGCCCCAAGTGAACACTATATACCTTCATCGACCCTGGGGTAAGGAGTCCAGGGTCAAGGGGCCTAGGGGTTCAGGGTTTACAGGTTTATGAGTTTAGGGTCTAGGGTAGGGGTTCAGGGTTTAGAGGTTCAGGGGCTTGGGCTTTGGAGGCTTAGGGGTTCAGGGCTTGAGGGGTTCAGGAGACTATTGTTTAGGGTTTAGGGTTAAGGGGTTTAGGGGTTGAAGTGTTTAGGACTTTAGTGGTTTAAGGTGCCTTGATTCTTCTTCTGATGTGTGCTCATGCACACGGCATTAAATCGATGAGTTGAGGGCAAGTCGATACTTGAAAGCCCTAGAACCCTAAACCCTAAACCCATCTTAGGACGTTAGGGAAACCCAAAGCTCCAAACCCTAAACCCCAACTCCTACGCTGAAATCCTTCAACGCTGATCCCAAATGCCCGAGCCCTTAACCTGAACAAAACACCCTCCACCTCAAATTCCTCCCGACAAAATCTTGTGGTTTGGGATCAGGATTTTCGGGTTTAGGGTTTTAGGGCTTAGGGGGTTAGGGCTTTGGGGTGCAGGGTTTAGGGTTGGGGTTCAGGTTTTGCTCCCAGAATCCGCTCTCTGTTTTGGGTCCTTAAAGGTTCCTTCATGTCAGAAATCACACACCTAATCCGTACGAAATATCTGTAAAACCAACGCCATACGCGGAAGCTCCAAACCTTGAACCTGTAAGCCTACACCCTCGAACCCGAAGCTCCAAACCCTAAATCCTAAACCCTAAATCCTTAAGCCCTAAGACCCAAACGGGAGATCCTGAACCTTTCCTAGACTTGAAGCACATGAGCTATGTTAAAAAACTCCTAGTTTCTCCTTAATACCACCCAAAAGACTTCCCTATACAACCCCCTAAACCCTAAACTCTAAACCTTACAGCCTAAATTAAATAGTCCCCGATAAGCCCCTTTAAGGAGTTTAGGCTATAGCTCACAGAAGCTCACTGCTCAGATATCGGCAACCTCATGAAGCTCAAAGACTTGAAAGTTAGCCAGAATCAGCTGCAGGCCTCTCGGATAAGTTGCCAAAAGGTCTACTGAAAGTATTAGGGTTACGGTTTGGGGTTTAGGTCGTATAGCGGTTTTATCAGGGTCACATAGGGATAGGTGGTAGTTCATCAAACTTCCTGTCCCAAAGCGACATCATGGAAAAGACTTTCCCCGATGTTTTCCTTATTGAAAGATTCCCGAATAGCTTCCCAAAAAGACCTCTAGATCAACCCCGGCATAAAAATTGTCTCGAAATGTATCGCATAGGAATATATAGTCAACCCACCTATGGGCATCTACCTGATAGTAAGGCATATTACGGAGTATGTCAAACTCAGGGTTCTTCTGTGGAGGAAGGCGTCAGGGTTCATGGGGTTTGTAAGATTTGTTCAGAGTTTAGGGCGTTAAACATCCCTAAGCCCGAAGCCCTCCACCCTAAACCCTAAACCCTACAAACCCCCAGACCTAAACCCTACGCCCCTCAGCCCCAAACCCCTAAACCCTAAACCCTAAACCTTAAACCCCAAACCCTAAGTGCATAGTGTTCAGGGTTTGGGTTGCCTTTTGGGATCCTGGTGCTCAACAGCTCGAACCCAAATGGGGGTTTCCCGGGATCCCCATAATACGGGCTGTAGTATATTAGGGTCCCCTTATTTTGGGAAAGTACCCAATGCCTCAGCCTAGAATCCCGCTCCGTGTGCAAACACAGCGGCATTCAAGCTCTAAACCCTAAACCCTTAAACCCTAAACCCTAAACCCCCAAACCCTAAACCCTAAACTCCTAAACTCTAAACCCCTAAACCCCAAACCCTAAACTCCTAAACCCCAAACCCCTAACTCCTAAACCCCAAACCCTAAACCCCCAAACCCCAAACCCC
>CAJNIZ010017391.1:27401-63518 GCA_905231905.1 Symbiodinium pilosum
GCGTTTTGGGGTTGTAAGGGAGAAAAGAAGAGGGTTTTCACCCTCTCCGCCTTCGGCAACCATCCAACACACCCCCCAAGGTCGGCGGATAAAGGTTGACCAGGTGGGTACCCTAAACCCTAAACCCTAAACCGTATAAGGGTTAGTGGTCCACATAGGCTTCTTTTGGGGAACCCAACTAACAACTACTCAGCTGTAGGTTCCTTGATTTAGGGACCCTAAACACTAAACCCTGAAACCTAAGCCCTAGTTCCGAAACCCTTGACCCTAAACCGTAAACCCTAAACCCTTAGGGTAATTAACGTGCCCCTCATGGATAATTTGCTCCGCGCCGTGATGTGAGCCCGCTCAGCAGCTTCTCATCCAGAACCTTCCCTAGGTTTAGGGTTTAGGGCTTAGGGTTCAGGTCATGGAAAAGAAAAAGGATAATGGAAAGCTAGATGGAAGCTGCGCGTATATTGGGTGCTATCGGGATTGTGTAATGTGGAAGCCTGAGTCGATGTCAGTATTGTTCCCTTCTTATCTGCGCATACCTGCAGCATAACATACCCCCAGATCGCTGCTCTAGTTTATTTTGGCCCCTACATACAATCCTTGCCCCACATACACCCCAAACCCTAAACCCTACACCCTAGACTCTCAGCCCTTCATAAAAGCCCTGCACTGCACCCGATACAAACCTATCCATCTGATTTTCCACGTCGTTTGTGATTGTGTTTGTTCAGGCCTCAACCTCAAGAGTTTAGGGTTCACATCCTGTAAACGCCTATAACACCTTCCAAAAGGGACCTCTAAAATGACAAAACACCTCATACAATTCCTCCAACCCTTGACAGGGATCGAAATTCTGAAGCCCTACAGTCCCCCTAAAGTAGATAGAATATGGCTTCGGGTATATCATAGTGAGATCCCCATATACCCCATATTCTATCTACTGAAATGGCACCATAAACTTCACAGTCGCTCGCTGCTAGTGGCCTTGGCTTAGCTCATGGTTGCTGTCCAACATCAGTAGTAGGAACTCGGTGTTTAGGGTTTAAGTTTTAGGGTTAGGGCTTGGGAAACCTAAGTACGACAATGGGCATCAAGTAGACAAGTTAATGGAAACTCGAATCGAAACTTGGATTGCACTTTGACACATCCATATGGGAGCGCTAGGAGTCCTAATTTTGCGAGTTGGGATTCTTCGCGTTAGTCAGCATTGGCTTGCTGGTGCTTGACGCCCGGCGGACTTTGTAAGCAGGTTTTTAAAAGGGATTACCAGTCCCTGGATTGAAGTCAGTCTGTTCATGGCTCCTTTATAACCTACTTACTAAGCACCCGGAGCCTCTAAGTAGGTATTGTAAGTTGTTACATGCTCTGAACTCTAAACCCTATACCGCACTCCTCCGTGAGCACTGCAAAGTTACGGGGGTTCTTTGTCGGAGACGGTTATAAGCGGGCTCGGATCACTTGCAAAAAACGAAAGGCTGGGGAGTTTAGCTTAGATGTCCGCCCAAAACCCTAAACACTAAAGCTTTTGAGAACCCAACACCCTGAATTCTACCGGAGCGCACAAAATGCCTATCGAAAGCTCTGCTATAAAACGGGTTAACAGTATCCTGGTTTGCTGTCAGAAACTTAAACTACTTAAATTAAGTTCCATAGAATCTGAATAAAGGCCTCAGGGTTCAAGTCACCAATTAAGTTTCATGATATGGGTATACGGGTTTAGGGTTCAGGGCTGAAGCTACCACAATGTAATAGTGGTGAGAAACAGTGGTAGTAGTCGGAATAGCGACAGAAATGTCAGCAGCAATAGTAGAACAGGGCTTGTACCCCTAAATCCTACATGTTACATATTCATTCCAGCTTCCTTTCCATTATCCCTATACCCTAAACTCAATATTTATGTATATACATATATTTATGTATTTATTTATTTACATATGTCGCACTCTCCGTTTTCTTTTCCATTATTCCTATATGCACTGTATAATCCCATATAGCCCTTTTAAGGTACCACAACCCTAAATACTCTCCGTTCTCTTTTCCATTATCCCTATACACCCTGTATAATCCTATATACCCCTTAGCATCCGAAAACCCCACACCCTGAACCCCAAACCCTAATTGACAATAAGGGTTAACTATCTCGGCAAACGGGGGAGAGCTTGTTTTTGCGACGTCTAGAGGTTTAGGGTTTGTGGTTTAGGGTCTGGGGTTCAGAGTTTAGGGTTTGGAGTTTAGGGTTTGGGGTTTTGGTTTAGGGTTTAGGGCCATTTATTCCTGCTGCTTCCATTTCATCCCCGTTCAACAACACAATTATGGTCCCTTTTTTGAGTACCCCAAATGTTATGGTCCAACCCTAAACCCTATACCCTATACCCCTACTCCCTAAACCCTAAATAGGTTCAAAAAAGGGCTTGAGCAAGTGGTCCATCTCAAGACCCTTCCAATCCCCTTAGAACCAATAACCCAAAGGGTTTAGGGTTTAGGGGTTTAGGGTTTAGGGTGTTAGGGTTTAGGGTTTATGGTTTAGGGTTTAGGGTATATAGGGTTTAGGGTATAACCCCTAATAACCCAGAGGTTTTCATATGGTATTTTCCGCAAATTTGGGTTTGTCTATGTGGTCTCGAATGAACGTTAGCTCCTGGATAGAAGGACCCACACCAGACACCCCCACAATGTCTGGAAACCCTAAAGCCTAAACCCCACATATCCCTATTTGACTCCTACATGTCCCTGCAGAACTAATGTAGAACTCCCTTGTGTCCCGTTTTGTGATCCTTAATAAGCAGGCTCGACACCCTTGGGCAAGAGCCTTTTGCTGCCTCAGCTGCCCGGCACCATTTCTAGTAATGCGGGAATAGCAGTTAGGGTTTAGAGTTTAGAGGTAGCAAAATAACATGAAAATTACGTTGAAACTGTGTTCATAGAGCGTTCCAAAAAGGTTGAATGTTGGGATTGTACTTAAGAGCCTACGTATTTGGGATCGGATAGGGCCACACTACTCTGTAGAGAGATGAGGGTGACAAGGGAATACTGTGGGCAATTATTCAGGAATATCCTTTAAGTGGTTGAGCCGACTTGGAAGTTGTCATTTTGCCTATGGTTGGAAGCTAGTTATGAGGAAATGTTGTTCCACGTGGGTTCAAGGCGAGCATAGAATCAATATTGGTAGTATTTTACAATACTAGTACAAGGTTATGAGTAAAGTCATTTTGCGTTACTGCAGAGGGATGCATGTGATGATATTAGAAACCTCGAAATCTCTTTGCACGTAACCCTTCATGCTAATATTTAACACCCCGCCCCCCACCCCGAATATGAAATACTCTTGTTCTGGCATATCCGAGTATTAGGGGAATATCTAATGGGGGGGGGGGGGGCAGGCATTACTATCAGTTAATATCAGGGAAGGGGACTAGACGGGAGCAATAGGGCCTGAAGCGGGTTCGGTTCAAGGGTTTAGGGGTTTAGGGTTTAGGGTTCGTTTGAACAAGGACCTTCGCTAGTCTCCGACGAAAGGTTTAGTGGTCCGATTTGGTATATCAACGACAATGGTGCAGATTCTGAAGGTGTTTGGACCACTACTTTCAATTTTGCCGCAAACATCCTCCCCAGCCTTTTTTACAATTCCACCTGCAGCTTGCCATCAATTAAATCCCGGAATTGTGTTTAGGGGTCATAGATTTCCTGTTGCGTGTATGTGCGGAACCTGGATTGCCACAGGAAGGGGGCTTGCAACGTGTCGCTGCTTCATTATGCAGATGTCTCCGTAGCCCATGAGAGATTCTACTCTACAGAAACTCATGATGAAAGCTTGTATCTGTTCTGATGTAGAACCCTCAGGGCCCTACGTCAAGTCTATAAAGCCCTGAAAGATTTTTGTGCAACTCTATTTGTAGGTCGAGCTGGGCCAACTAAGAGAAATTGCCTGAAGAGAAGTTAAGACTAACAAGATGTGCCGGGGGTGTGCTTGGAGGGTCAGGGGGGCCTGGTAAGTAGGTGAATGATGAGGATGCCTAGGGTTACTGTACGAGCTCTAGTCAAAACTCTTAAAGGGGGTTATATATGGGAGTATATGCGCATATATAGGGGAGTATTGACGGGGTTATTCAGGGGATACAAGGAGTTTAAACAACAGCTCATATGGATTCTGCGGGTCATTAAGCTGCTTACTAAGTCCCCCCTACCCTCCAAGTAATCCTCTCTGCCCCTGAAATTCAAAGACCGCCCCCTCCCCCCCAATACTCCGCCCCCTCACCCCCAATACTCAATAGTCCCAATGTGGTCTACCGTGCTAGCCTGATAAAGAAGGAAGACTCACTATCAAGGGCTGGGTGATGCCAATATTAATTACGGGGAGTGTTTGTGATGGACACTTCGAGAGCTCTAAAGCTCCACCACTAAACACCTAAACCGAATATTCCCAGCATTTTAAACCATAACCATCCGATGCCCCTCATCCCAAAAGGAAGCCCGCTTATTTGAAAGTCCCAGCCCGGAACCCCAAACCACGTTATTAAAACCCCCCACCCCTATATAATATTAGAGTCTCCCATTACGTGGTATATTATAATATATTGAGAGTATTTAGTATTAAGGGTGGGGGGGTAACATTAGGCGGACGGGATTACAATTCTTAGATAGCCCCTAGAAAGCTAAACCCGGGACCATTCGAAGTCTTTGGCGGTGTATGGCACCCTTTGTAAAACGACTTTTTCAGGAGCCTCAAGCACGGAGACCCAGGAATGTAGTAGGAATATAGTAGGAAGATTCGCACCCTCGTAGGTATATTTGGGCTATGAGGGACAGGGTTTCAGGATGCCTTCAGGTCATATAGGGGTTCATGGGAATTGTATATGGTTGTTTACAGGTTACATAAAATATTCTTGGGGCTCCTTTTGTGTGGGATTCCCAAAGCGCTAAACCCCTAACCCCTTACAGTCGATTTATTGTGCTCAGGCAAGGCCACTGCCCTACGCGGCGCACGCCCGGGACTCGGTAAGCGGTGTTGCAAGGGTGGCATATACGTTTAGGGTTTAGGGCTTGGGGTGGTTTATGGGCCCTAACCCCTAAACCCTAAACCAACCCTAAACCCCAAACCCTATGTATGGGGAATTTCCTTCAGTTCATGATTCAGCACAATACGGGTCCCAATTTCCACCATCTTGGGAACAGAAACTCAGGCCAAGTCCCATATGAGCTACGGTCTAAACTCCTTACCGGGGGAGGGTTAAGGGTTTAGGGATATGAGCTATAGTCTAAACTTTTTGAAAGGGAGGATGTATAGGGGACTTATATAGGGGGGGGTATTGTAATGGCTGTTAAGGGAGATACTAGGAGTTTAGGTGGTAGCTCATATGAGTGGTAGTGCCTTGACGATATCTTATAACTAGTGTTCATAAGAGCCATGGTCCGGCCACCAAACAGCACAACTGACTTATCGGGCTTCTCAAGCGGTAGATTAGCGGATGATGAGAGCCCAGTAGGGATTGCACAGGGCCTTTCGTGGAGACTTACCAGTATGAGAGGCTCAGGGTATAGGGTTCACATGGAGATCTGCACCTTGGGTTTGTATGCTACTTTGGATTTAGGGTTTATATGGTAATTAATTAAGGCTCAAGAATTAGGTGTAGTTTAGGGACGTCTAGGGCTTAGAGCCCTAAACCTTAAACCTTAAGCCCTAAACCCTAAACCCTGGCCAGTAGGCGAAAGCGCTTGCCGAAGAAAACGATCCTTTGGGGTTGAGTGCCTCTTCGTAGTTTGTGGAGTTTAGGTTGGGTACTGCCCCCCCCAGTAACAGTCTATATTAGGGGTCCTATTAAGGGCTATATATAACTGTATTACAAATATTATCCAACTGTTACTGAGGGGGGGAGTACCCGAAGTTTAGGGTCCAAGACTTTCTGTGCGATTAGGGCTTCAGGGTTCAAGTTCAGGTGGCGTAGGGTGTTGGGTGCCATTCCCAGTTCGAGGCGAATATAAAACTAGCCCCTAAGCCCTCCCGCCCCCCACTTAACCGTATAAGTGGTGGTTTCCCAAATAAGGGAACTCCAATATAGACGCCAAAAGCTCTGTAATCCTTATTACAGGGACCCCGAAACATCCATATAAGGTCTCTTACAGCGAGCATTTCATGTTAGGGGTGGAAGCGGGGGGTCGTTAATATTATGAAAGGATTACCCTAAACCCGAAGCCCTAAACTGCGTGCAACGTACCGTGGAAGCCCCTTTTCAGAGGATCCTTGGGACTACCCTTTCTCATCCTGTCGTCGGCGAAGTCCATGCGCACTGCCCGGTAGAACACAAACCCTACACCATTTTGTAGGGACCCTAAGCCCTAAACCCTAAACCCTGATGGATCTGCAGCAAGCGGTGCAACAACAGTACACCACGTGCGCTATGCTGGATGCTGCTCTCGTGCACCTTGAGGGCTCCCGGGCCATTCAGTGTACAGCAAAGTCTCATGACCTGCGTCGTGGTGTAGGGTTTACCTAGACCCTCCAATGTAGTACCTTTTTGGTAGTCCTAATAAGAACCCTAACCAAAAAAACCGTACCAAACCCAAAAAAAGAACTACATTGGAGGGTCTAGGTAGGGTTTAGGGCTCAGGCACATTCTCTTAAACCCTAATCCCTAAACCCTAATCCCTAAACCCTAAACCCCAAGCGAAACGCCGGCTTCGGAACTTGCCCGGTAACCGCAGGAGACTCCATGGGTCCCAGTGGTGCAGGCGGCTGACGATGGCAATAATCCCCTCCCCTAGCCCTAAGGGTTTAGGGTTTAGGGTTTAGGGTTTAGGGTTAAGGGCCCAAGTAGCCCAATAGACAGGGGACCTAAAGCCTAACATCCCAAGATTTGGGTACTTGGACCTTTAGGGTAATATTCACACCCCCTACCCCCCTAACACAATATTCCTATTGTGGCATACTGTAATATAATATATTGGGAAAGCTTCATTGTTTGCGGGTGAGGCGTTGAATATTAGGGGGAGGGGAGTCACCTGAATCCTCGATTTCCGTGATTCATGCAGCCCGTATCAAGAGGTCTACCTATACATCAAGAACGTCAGAACCGTAACTCCCAAGCCGGGAGCCCGAAATCCTAAACTCGTCACCGGTGGGCCCCCAAAAGACAGATCCTGTTCAGAACCATGAGCTTCTCCTACTCCACTTTGTGAAAGAGCCCGTCTTACGGGGGCTGTCATGTGGCGGCCGCTTCGACCTTACCACGCCCTAAACCCCAAAGCGCTAAGCCCCTAAAACCGTTACAGAAGAGGCTCTACCTCATGAACAAGTACGACTCGCTTCAGACCATCAAGCTTGAAAAAGCGCAGCTTTGCCCCCAGGATGGTTGGTTTCAGGGTGTGGTTGCAGGATTCAGGGCTTAGGGGGTTTAGGGTTTAGGGTTTAGGGTTTAGGGTGTGGATGTAAAGTTCAGGTTTCAGTGTTAAGGATTTAAGTGGGATTCAAGGATCAGGGCTTGGGGTTTCCAAAATAGCCGGGGTACTTTCGCGGGGATACTTATAAAAGGGACTCAAGCATTTTGGTGCTGCTACGCATGGGGGAAGAAAGGATAGTTGATGCAGCTCCTCATCCGGTTGACTTACGCATGCGTGCACCCTGCAAACACCCATGCTGCGTCATTACAATATTTTCATATGCACTCGCTTCTACACATGAGTAGTAGTCTGTGTGAGAATATTCTTATTACCATATAGACTCTGCGCTGGTGATATTAATTAATACACCTTCCAAGAAATCCTGAACCTTAAATCCCAAATCCCGGAACCCTCATTCCTCTAGCCCTAAGCCCCCAAAGCTTTGTAGTCCCCCTTAAGTATATAGAACCAGGGATATATGGGGTTGTATTATAATATTCCCAAAGCCGTATTCTATCTACTTAAGGAGGACTAGAATCTCTAGTTCCTGAAGCTCTATACCCTGAACCCTGTATGTCGGGGTATGACACCTTTATGCAAGTGGCACACTTGACCTACCGGGGCAGCCCGAAAACCCAAAAGAATAAACCCTAAACCCCAAATCATAAACCCTAAGCCCTACATCCTAAACCCTAAATCCTAAACCCGAAGCCCGACTTGCCCCACCAGGGTGTAAGGCCTGAACCACCAAGGACTGCACCTGTACCAGACAGCCTGCCCTCGTGGGGGCAAGGAGGGCCGTCTTAAAACAGGTTTAGGGTTTAGGATTCAGGGTTTAGGGTTTAGGGTTTAGGGTTTAGGGTTTAGGATTCAGGGTTTAGGGTTTAGTATTTAGGGCTTAGGATTCAGGATTTGGTTCTGAGCTTTGGGTTTTGAGCGTAGGGATCCATGGGCAGCGTGGGGAGATTCTGAACAATCCTTTCTCACACAAGCGCTAGGCCCGCCTAGGCCTAGACTAAGTGAAATAGACGGTAATTTGGACCGCGACTCATATCCTCCAAACAAATAATTTTGTCCTTGGGACCTAGCTTGAGCCTTAGACCCTTAACCCTATGGGATGATTCCCTTATATTCCTATTATAGGTACCTAAGAGTTAACGGGGTTAACCCTTAGTAGGGATCCTAAGTGCTAGGTAGTTTCCCTGAACTAGGTGACCCTCCAAAAACAAAATAGATGAGGGTTTCCTAAAATTAAGGGTACCATTTTAGGGGTCCCAATAATAAGGACTATACCCTAAACCCTAAACCCTAAACCCTATAATATTAGTTGCTCTGGGTCTTTTTTCAGCATCCTTGCTCAAAATGGCGGTGACGTGGTGCAACCGAGCTGGAGCCGCTGAGGACGAGGCTTTTCCGGGCCAACACGGCACTGTCCACGGAGAAGGCCAAGCGGTTTAGGGTTTAGGGTTTAGGAGTTTGCCACGCCATGGAAAAGGAGGACGTTTCCCTTCAGGATTCTAGGATCATTTCAAGAAACTCCCAGGACTCAGCGATGCCCACGTTGCCAATCCCTTCGCCCCAGTCCCCGTCAGCCAAATTATGCGCAGGATAGTATGGGGAGCAGGGATCAGGGTTTAGGGTTCGGGGCTAAAAGAATCCTATGGATGGAGAATCACATGAGAACCGGGAAAGTGCCATGGAAAGTCGGCTTTTGAGTATGTACAACTTATCATAAAGTGACTACCTCCCCTTACATTACACTAAACCCCAACCCCCTAACCCTCAACCCTAGACGCTAAATCCTAAACCCTAATCCCTTAACCCTAAACCCTAATCCCTAAAACCCTAAAACCCTAAACCCCAATCTCTAAACCCTAAGCCTTCATTGCGAAGGTTGGTAATTCCCGGGTTGGATGGTTGTTGTCGTACTCGGAGAGCAACTTACATTGGCAATGGAGTTGTAGGGTGTAGGGTTTAGGGTTGAGGATTTAAGGTTGATGCTTCAGGGGTTTTTGGAATTCAGGTTTTGGAGACATTGGATTTAGGACTTTAGAGTTCGGGGCTTAGGAAAACCATTACAGGGGTTATCAAGGGGGACCCAAGGAGTTCAGACTATAGCTCAGATAGCCCCAGGAACAGTAAAACACAGCACTTCTAGGGGACACAAAGCCCTTAACCTGAAACCAAAATCCTAAACCTTAAACCCTTAACCTCATATAACCTTTAACCCTAAACCTTACTTACTGCGCTTGAAGCGGCCCTAAAATGCTCCATAGAATCCTTACATATACACTCAACCCTATACAGCACGACATAACCCTGCAAATCCCTATATAAACCCTAAACCCTAAACCCTATTAAGCCCTTGGAAAGCACCTATGGAACAAACCCTCAACCCTAATCCCTAAATCCTATAGTCCCCCTTAAGTATAATATTATAATAAGATCCCCATATACCCCATATTCTATCTACTTTAGGGGTACCATAATCCTAAGCTACTATTTAGGGTTTAGGGTTTAGGGTTATAGTCCCCCTTAAGTAGATAGAATATGGCTTTGGGTTATATTGGGAGAATGGAAAATGAAATGGAAGCTACCATTTAGGGTTTAGGGTTTAGGGTTAGAGTCCCGCTTAAGTAGATAGAATATGGCCTTGGGCATATTATACTAAGATCCCCATATACCCCATATTCTATCTACTTACGGGGGACTAGAACCCCTAATCCCTAAACCCGATAATCCCCTTTAAGTGTATATTCTGATAAGATCCCCATATACCCCATATTCTATCTACTTTTTAAACCCTAAGACTTGCCCTAAACCCTAAATCCTAAACCCTAAACCCTAAACCCTAAATAGTAGTTTCCATTTTCTTTTCCATTATCCCAATATAACCCCTATCTACTTTAGGGGTACCATAATCCCTAAACCCTGGCATCAGGACCTCCTCCTAAGCCGCCTCCGGGCAATTCCGTCGCAGCCTAAGGTTTTGGGAGGGTTCCTGGGTGTTTAGGGTTTAGGGTTTAGGGTTTACGGTTTAGGGTTTAGGGTTTAGGGATTTGGGAGAGTTTCGGGTTTAAGGTTTTGTGAGGGTCCTGGGTGTTTAGGGGATGAGGAATTCCTATACACCCTAAACCCTGAACCCTTAAAAAACCGGGGGTCAGGGCTGAGGGGTGGGGCCGCTTCTGAATCCACGGGGCTCAGGGGTGTCGATCTAGGGGTTTAGGGCTTAGGGGCGAAAGTAACCCCAGCCCTGAAAATGGGACACCGTTATAGTCATACTTATATGATAGTGGCGCTGTCCCTTTTCTTGGGGTGGCGGTGACGAAAATCCCCTTGTTACTATCGCTTGGGGGAGCATTTCAGCCCTAAACCCTAATTAACCTAAGTGAATTCGGACTATGTGATTTTGAAACCTTTTTGTCTGCAGGGTTGAGGGTTCTACCCTTTAGGGATTGGGTTTAGGGATTATGGTTTAGTATTTAGGCCCTGGGTTGCGCTCTCCCAGAATCCAACATGGAACCCCAAGATTTCGTCTTCAAAGTGAGCAAAGGGGAGAGTCGGCTTTAGTGATTGGATTTAGCAAAGGGGAGGGTCGGCTTTAGTGATTTGATTTAGCAAAGGGGAGGGTCGGCTTTAGTGATTTGATTTTAGGGTTACCTGAGCTCCCAAATACTCAGAATGACGGCCTTTGACCACAAAATAATGGGGTTGTTGGCTATTGCTATGGGAATTTGATGGGCTTAAAACCTAGGAACGAGATAGGCCTAGGGCTTTAGGATTGGGGTGGAGGGTCTAGGGTCCGCGTAGGTGTATGGTATATACTTGGGGCTAAAGCCAATCCTCTTTGTGTTGAATGTGTACTTGCACCACACGGTTCACTTGCACCACACGGTTCTGGGCCCTAAACCCTAAGCCGCGTCTAGGGTTTTTGGGTTTTGATTTGGGTCTGGTGGTTCGTTTAGGGTTTAGGGTCCAGGGTTCTGGGCTTTGGGCTAGAAGCCTGAGACCTACCTGGGCTCGAAGAAGGATCATGTAGCGGTTTCTCAAAAGGTTGACACCCAAAAACCTGCACAACCCAATTCTGCTATGTCTCGGGACTAGTGGAATTCTAGCATTCTCGGATCAATTTGGTGAAGCCCCCCAAAAAACGCTGCTGACGTGCGCCTTCCAGAGGGTCAAAGCCCCAAACCCCCAAAGCCCCAAACCCTGTACCTTGTACAGCCCTATAAAGCCCATCGTCTTTGTGGAGACGCATCAATCTTCAGTGAGCACGTGTACCCTAAACCCTAAACCCTATACATCTGAATTTCTCCAGACCGCTCCTCTAGGGAGCAACCCAGACCCATGATTAATAAAGCCCCTCACCTTCATAGGGATTATAATAGGGATCCTCATATTCAGGCCCTTAAAAGGAAGGGGCTTATTAATCAGGGGTCTACATTAGCAAATCTGCCACATCCGAGGCCAGGCATAGCCGCACCGGCTGCGCGCAGGGGACCAGAGCGGGGAAGGAGTCCAAAAAACCTTGGGCCTAAGTAGGTAAAGGGTTTCGGGTTTTTGGGTTTGGGTTTTTTAGGGTCAGAGGTTTACAGGGCTACATGGCGGCCATCATGCGCTTGAGGCCAAGGAGTCCAAAGGGTTCTGGAACATAAATCCTCCACCACCACCCATGCCCCCACTTCAAGTAAAGCTGCGAACATGTACACGTGACGAACATGCCAGGTACAGTGGGGAGCACCAGTCCCGCAAACTGACAAAGCTCCGTGGGCGGTCCCCAAGGAGGCCGGGAGCTGCCTTCATGCTTTGCCACCGGAAACCTCTGTAAATTCTGAACACTAAATCCTAGATACACCAAACCCCCTTCCGCTCAGGCTCTTGTGCCGGACAAGTTCGGAGTCATGACTATCCGCCCAGGATGGTACCGAGACGGAGCCGGAAGGTGGTCGTGGGGGTCTTACCTCTCAACTCCAGTCTTAAATCAAGAACGCGTGCAAGCATTCGGTAACGATCCAGGCCAGGTTCTGGGCGAGACAGGCCCAGGACACGGCGCTCGGGATCCATCAGGCTGGCTGCGCACCTTCTTCAGACAGCAGGATGCCAACTAAAGCCCCATGCAAGTCTCAGCCATCGTCGAGCCGCGGTGAGGGCAGAGGAGACAAGGCAGGTCCGTGAACAGGTGCAGAATCAGCCACCCCACGCAGCGCAACCACGTAAGGAAGGACAACTTGTCACCTCGGTCTTGAAGCTTGCGGAAACCGTCAATCTCCAGGCACAGGAGCGCTAATTAGATTGTTTTGAGTCGGCATTTTCTGTGGGAGGCCAGGCGTGCGATGGGTGAGGAGGCAGACGAGTAGGCAGGGCAGTTAGCGCAGTGCATGACTTTGGTGATTCTTCCACAAGCAGCGCGACGCGCGAGATGATCAAATCTTCGGGACCGGTGTCTCCAGACAACCGGGCCTTGTTGCGGTCCAACGTGCCTTGATTCTACATTCAAAGCTGATTTCATGTCATTCTGCGTTAACTAACTTCTTGGATGTTTGAGATGCTTGAGAAGCGAGGTCGCTGGCATGCACGGAATTCAGGTGCACTCGGAAGCAGTCACCTTTAATTCGACTGGCAAAGGCCAGCTTTTTGTGCATGCGCAGTCGGCGGCGCGGCATTGTTTGAAGCCCGTGCGCGGCCGCTTGACCCAGCCCGTCCAAAGGACGACATGGGCTGAGGTTCTCAAGCGGAATTCATTGCATCAAGATGGATATTGAGGGCTCCAAGCTCGAAATACTCCATCAGGCACACATCCCAAAGAGGATAGAGTGTCTTGTTTTTGAATATTCCTTTTCAATTGACGCATCGGTGGCAAACTTTAAGCGTACCATCCAGCGTCTGAAAAAGTTTTTTAAGTATGTCAAGTTTCCACCCAGTGCACTGCATCGTCCAGTGGACGAGCAGGGCAAGGAGATCAAGTATTCCGACAGGGACGTAATAGTCCACTGTTGGAATCGCAAGTGATCCTGTTGCATGATTTAGATATGCAGTGTTGAGCTTGCTCCAGTTTAGACTCATTTAAGTTATCGTTGTTAGGGTCCTGCTTGATCTCCTATCAGTCACCCTTGTCTTTTTGCAAGAGCCCCCCCCCCCCACGGCTTTTGAATGCGGTTGAAAAGTATAGCAATGGTAAGCGTATGCCGATAAGAGGATCGGATTGCGGATGCGAAATGTAGGTCACAAGGTTTTTGTAGGTTATGGGTTCTACGGCTACAGGAGTTTAGAAACATAGCGTAATGCGGCTGTAGATTTATAGAGTTAGGATTTGGCATCTCCAAACTGCCCTTCACCTGTCTATCACTTGCTTAGGCTATGTGGGCACTGTTGACAAACCCTGACGAGTCACCCTGACCATATACTCATGGTACAGTAGTTTAAGATTCAAGTTTCACGGCTTTCAGGGTTTGGACTGAAACCCTGCTAAACTCTGGTTGAAGGCTTTAAAATCTAGACCCCACTCTCTATCCCAAGCAAGCCCAACGCAGCCTCTGCTTTTGTTGTTTTTGCTTTTCCGGCTGCCTTTTGCACGTTTCCTTTGCAGCCTGCATGAAAATTTCAAATATTAGAAATGAATCAGGCTTGCCGATGTGCGTTAGTAGTTGGTTGCAACCATTTTGAGTGTAAGAACATGCAACTATTTAGAGCAGTGTCCTGAAGCTTTCATCGCCAAACCGGAAGGGGTGCCCCCCATAGCCCTGAGTGCCGCATTTTGGGCGCATTGATCGACGGTAGAATATGTGTGATGTCAGACGGGGTGTGCAATGCATAGTTATTGAATGTTGACGCGGCACCAGGTTTATGTGGGGGATAGCTCGGGGACAAAATCGATACGGCCAGGTTCCATGTTCCATATACCGAGTATAAGATTGAAGGTGTTAAGGTCTTTACCGCTGGGGGCTTAGGATTTAGGATTTAGTGTCGGTGAAGGATTCAGGGTTGAAGTTGTAGGGTTTAGGCTTAGGTCTTAGGGTATACGGCATTAGGTGAAGGGTTTTGGTTTTATGGACCCTGGGGCTTTGACTGAAGTAGGTCACGAGGTAGGGATGTTGCAACTGGGATCAAATTGAAAAAAAAGATGCAACACAAATTGCAATGGGGATGCTACAGGGATTTATGGTTCACACTTGGATTTGTAGTACTAGTCAGAACTGGGCGTGTAACCCTACCAATAATCCCGCTACAAGTAGGTTTCTCATCCAATTCTAAGTAGTCATTAGGTCCTATGAACTTCCAAGACGGGCTGGGCTGTAGTTTTTCAGGTGTAGGATTTAGGTTTTGGCGGGCATTGCGACCACCAGAAAGTCAAGGGGCATCGAGGGCTCGGGGCGTACATTGGGCCAAGGTTTGGGGTCTCAAACTTACGTGGAAGCCCCCACCCTGTAATAGCGATTATAAGGGCCAATGGTGATTATATTAGAGTCCTCTTATATCCCTGTTATACTGCTATGACAGGGTGAGGGATCCACCTAATCTAGAAGGTATAGGCAGCATTCCGCTTTAAGGGTTGAGGGTTTAGGGTTGCCAAAATGTGTGGTTCCAAGCAGGTCACATTGTTGATGCACTGGACATTAAAACTCCTGCCTGGCCCTAAATGCCCTATATCTTGGAATTATGGTTCTCATCGTATACTGAGGTCATGCAGGATTTTGAGTACCATTAGTACTGAAGTTTTCCATGATGCTGGTAAACTAGAATGCTGTACTTCCCTAAGTAATATGGTAGTTTCCCAAAAGTAAGGTACCCCAATATAGACCCTAAAATACTGTAGTCCTTATTGTGGGGACCCCCAAAAAGGTACCCCTAATTTTGGGAACCCCCCATATGCCTTTAGGTTCGAGTTTTGCCATAGGCCATCCAGGAGATGCCACCCGGTGCATCAAAAAGATAGCCCCCAGGAATGCTTTTGGCATCGAGGTGGATATGGGTGAATGTCAAAATTATGGTCCCTTTTTGGGCACCCTAAGTATTAAGTGCCGTATCATAATAGGGATCCAAAAAGAGACCATAATTCTGACAACCACCCATATTCTCAAGCTGAATTCCTTCCCCCTGGTTTCTCGGCGTCTGCAGAGTGGAGGTACGGGTGTATTCAGGCCAGCGCAAGAAGGTGCTAGACAAGCTGGAGCCCTTGACAATGACAAAGCCGCTGTTTGCCAGAGTGCTGATGAGCGATTGGAAGTTCAGGATTTGATGGCAAGATCTACTTGGTAGTTTCCCAGGATAAGGACCCCAATATAGACCCCAATATACTATAGTCCTTATTATGAAAACGCCCAAAATGGCACCCCTAATTTTAGGAAACCCCAGTTGGGGGTCCATGGGTAATTCTGACTTATGAAGAACCATACCGCGCCGCGCAAATCCCCCAAGATGGTCACATTTCGGTTCTGAGTATGTTTAGAAGTAGGTAGTAGAATTCCGCATGGAATTCCAAGTAGGGTGTAGGACAAGGGCCAGACCGTCTTTGGCCTTGTGATGAGGAATCAGGGAAGATTTCAAGTGATTATGGGCCCCCTGAGCCAGGTTTAGAGTTTAGGGTACCCTAAGGGTCCAAGCACCCAAATAATACGGGTTTAGGGCCCAAATACCAACAATACTATAGTATTTGGCCCCTAAAGCCCTATTATTTGGGTTGTTGGACCCTTAGGGGTAAGCACTTAGCTCGCAGCTCCTGCTTCAGGTGTAGCAGAGTGGCGTTGCAACCTCCCGAGGTGAATCCACTTCATAGCCTTTCTGCCAAACTAGAATCGGAAAGCCCGTAACCCGAAGCTCCAAACCCTAAACCCTAAATCTTACATCCTAAACCCTAAACCCTAAACCCTAAACTGAATGCACAGCTTAGGGGCCAAACCAACCTTCTGTTGACAAGTAGCCTGCTTCTCTCCCTGGCCTAGCCACTTTAGGGTTTCGGGTTTAGGGTTTAGACGCTAAACCCTGTATCCTGGACCCCTAAGCCTCACACCCTATATCCTAGACCCTGAACCCTAAACCCTGGACTCTATATCCTGGACCCTAATCCTTGCACCTTATATCTTAGATGTTAAACGTGAGATCCTAAGCCGTACACCCTATATCTTACACCTTAAGCCCTGAGCCCTGTATCCTGGACCCTAAACCCTAAACGCTATAGCCTAGACGGCTAAATAAGCCCTGAACCCTATATCCTGGCCCCTAAACCCTAAACGCTATAGCCTAGACCGCTAAACCCTGAATCCTATATCCTAAACCCTACACCCCTATATCCTAGACCCTATATCCTTGACCCTAAACCCTACACCCCATGTCCCAGACCCTAAACCCTATACCCTAGAACCTAGACCCTAAAACTGATATCCAAGACCCTAAAACATATGTCCTACACCTAAACTCCACATCCTAGACCCTAAACCCTACACCCTATATCTTAGACCCTATCCCCCTTAAACCCTACGCTCAATAGTCTAGACCTTGAAAACTATATCTTAGACCCTAAGCCCCATGCCCTATATCTTAGACCATATCTCTAGAAATCTTGAACCCACAAACGCTAAGCCCCAAAGCCCAAGCCCTATCCTAAGTCCTAAACCTGAAGAAGCTCTTGACAGGACGCCTGGGGATACAACTGCTTCGATGGCGGACCGGAGGCACCCTTTCTTCCTCTAAGGAGGGTTTAGGGGTTTAGGGTTTAGGGTTTAGGGTAGGGTTTAGGGTGACCGTCCCCAATATAGCACCATGATTATATATACACAAGAGGGCACGTCTTTCATTAGCGGGTTGGGGGCTTTGATATGCGCAGGTAGGGATTGGTAAAGACCGGGGGAATGCAAATGAAAGTGGTAACTACTTTTTTTTCTGTTGTTTAGGGTGTAGGGTTTAGGGTTCAGGGTGCAGGTTTCTGTTGCTCAGTATAGAGAATGAGGAAATGCAAGTGAAGATAGAAGCTGGGCTTAGGGCTAAGGGTGATGGTGCGTACTCGTGAATGAAGGAAGGGGGCCTTCTACTTGTAGTCTTCTTAGGACTTTTTTATTTCTGTCAGTATGCCCCTGGGGGTTGCAGATACAAGTCCCTCCATTTCATGCCACCTAACGTGGGGCTGCCCGACAACCTTCAAGTGAAGGCCAGGAAGAACCATGGAAGAGCAACGCAGGTGGTACTGGTGGTGGGACCAGGCTACTCACACCTGGAAACAGAAATGGTATTCCTAGTGGAGGTCGCTCGCGCTGGCTCCCCGTGCTGCCGCCTATAGCAAACCCAACACCCCAAACCGCTGGGACCCAGTGGTGTTTGCTACGCCGCCTCCACCTGACGGAGAACAAAGTGGCCCGCATCTGAGGACCTATTGTTAGATTCTAGGGTTTAGGGTTTCGGGCTGTCTGTTACCCCAATGAACTACAGTTCTTTGGGTTATACAAATTTCTCAGATTAGTTACCATTAACCTGCAGGCAATTGGGGATTACAGGTGCATATCCCAGTGCAACTCAAGAAAGACGCCAAGAACAAGACAGGGTTGCTATTAAGGAGCTTAAACTAAGTTACCATAATGTGTGTATATATATATATATGGCAATTGATATGCTTTCCCCACTATGAGCTATAGTCTAAACTCCTACTATCCCCCTTAATAATCCTTATAGTACTCCTCTATATAATCCCCTATATATCCCCTTTAAAGAGTTTAGATTGTAGCTCATATAGTAACTTAAACTAAGCTCCTAAACAGCAACGCAGACAAGAAGGACACGGCAAAGCGCTACGTTGTTTTACTCCAAGCCCTTCGCGGCTCAGGGTTTAGGGTTTAGGGCTTAGGGTCTAGGGCTTCGGGTTTAGGGTTTAGGGTCTAGGGCTTAGGGTCTAGGGTTTAGGACTTAGGGCGTAGCATCCATAATCCACATGAAAACAACAGCCCGCCCGCCCAACACACCCTAGACCCTAAAAGTCGTTTTGCAACTTCTTTTCCATTATCACCCTATGATCCCTGCGTAACCCCTACATATCCCTTGTAATCTTCCACCTCAACCCTAAACCCTACAGCCAGGATTTTCCCATCTTCTTCCCGCGGCGCTCTGCGGCGGAAGAGGCAAAGCTTGCAAGCTTTTCCCCTAAACCCTAGCCCCTAAACCCACACCCCTAAACCTAAACCCCGAAACCCCAAGGCCTAAACCCTAATCCCATAAACCCTAAACCCTAAACCCTGTGGGCCCAGGTAGGTTGAGGTTCCCTTTAAAGCAGTTTTTAAGGGTTAGAGAGCAATATAGTACATAGGCTTAGGGTTTAGGGATTAGGATTAGGCTTTAGGGTTAGGGGGTGCAGGGTTTGCGGAACTTAGGTCTAGGGTTACGGATTTCGGGTTTTGGGTTCAGCCTACGGGTGGGCTCGAGGGCTTGGAGCTTTGGATGTAAGTTTTGGGGTACAAAGGACCATATAAAAACTATACATATATATATATATGAGCTTCAATCTAAACTCCTTTAGGGGTCTTATATAAGGGATTCTTTAGGCGTCCTTAAAGGGGATACTAGCAGTTTAGCCTGCAGCTTAGATAGACTAGGCATGTTATGTGAGCATGCAGAAGAAGCGGTGGTATGCCCGGAGATATTGAGATACTTAGAAAAGGACCCCAAAAGAAGAAGCAGAACCTGAGGTGTCAGAAACGTCTGAGAATCATGTTTCAACTTGGTTGCCATTGTCGTCTTGGGCATTTTACCCTTGCCCTAAACCCTAAACCCTAAACCTTTACCTTTTTAAAGGAAAATGGCCCCAAGCTAGTTTGAGGGATGGAGCACAAGCCCTGAACCCTAAGCCCTATATATCCTAAATCCTCACTGTGTTTGAGGGGGTTGCTATTCAGGATTCTTAGGGTTTTGGGTTGAGGTAGAACAACTCTGACTCGCAACCCATGTGTTCCCCTATGGTTCCCTCCTGTGCACAAAAATCCTGCCTGACCCTAAGTAGGCATTACGGGACTATAGTATAGTCAGGCCATGAAGGGTTTTTAGTGTCAACAGTCCCACCTAGGTTCCCTTACTTGGCCCGAATTATCCCTAAATAGTTCATTAAGAGGTGAACCTGCGGGGGCTAGATAAGGGGGGTAGTAGATGAGTAAACCTAGCCCTAAATCCTAAAGCCTTTTCCCAAACCTTAAACTCTAGACCTCCGCTGCACGCCGTCATGAGCCTGAGTTGTTTCATGGCTGAGTTTCGTGTTTAGGGTTCAGGATTCACGGTCGTGGATTTAGGGTTTAGGATTTTGGGTTCAGGAGTTAGTGTTCAGGGTTCAGGATCTATTGTTTAGGGTTCAGGATTTAGGCTTAGGGTTCAAGACTTAGGGTTTAGGATTTCGGGTTCAGAAATTAGGGCTCAGGGTTTGAGGTTTTAGGGTTCGGTGCTTCAAAGTTAACCGTCCCCGTCAGTCACTTTTGTGGTCAATGTTACTCTTCTGTGGTACGTGCAATGTCCAGTTATGGTGTCCTGTTTAGGTTCTGGGTCCCAAATACAAAGTGTCGAGTAGAATTTTGTGGGTTGTCTTTTGTCATAATCCAGGGTTTAGGGTTTCGGTTGTAGGAGAACCCTAAACCTTTAACCCAAACCCTAAAATTAGAGTAGAAATCCTAAACATTCGGGCTTAGGGAGATTTAGGACTCCAGATCCCCTCTCCTCCACCCGGTTATCGGATAAGGGTCAGTCCCCAGATGCCGCACGCCCCTTTGACCCTAAACCCTAAAACCATAAGCGCCAACCCATAAACCTACAAGAAGGAAAGCTCTGCGAAAATTGAGGTTTAAAGCTCAAGGTCTGCTGTTGGAGCCAGCATTCAGACGCCTAGAATGTCAACATTTTGTGCAAACTACAACAACCTCACATGACCTTTCTTCACCCTAAACCCTAAACCCTCGAAAAGCAGTCCTCAGCTGGCTTAAATTTCAGATTCTGAAACTACAATTGCTATCGCCGAAATTGCAGGGATTCAGGGTTTAGAGGTGAGGGTTCTTCAGACTTGGGTGTAACTCCGCCATTTGTCAGGACAGGGTTTTGGCAATACCAACACCCAGTTTGAGGATCATGGTGTACTCACATGATAGTTATATAATTTGGGGTGTCAGGGTATCAAAATCCTCATGTTGCCTAAGCCCGAAGCCCTTTATATCCCTGTATATCCCTATAAATCGCAAAGTTTCCATTTTATTGTTCGTTTTCTTTTCTAACTCAGAACCCAAACCCTAACCCTAGTGATTCTCCATTGCAGTCAGAGTGGCAGGCGGGCGATGATGCGTCTCTGCGACAGGCCGTACACGGTAATGTAACTCCCTCCTCCTTATACTAACCCACCCCCCTAATATTGAAAATTCTGAATATATTAGAGTATACCCCAATGGGATTTTATTTTTTGGTGGTGGGGAGTGTCAAAATTAGGGGGAGGTGATGGGAAGCCTGAATAGCTACCAGCTTTGTGGTCTAACAAAAAAGCATGAAACATGAAAATTGGCAAGTGCTTAGGACCGTACAGTACAGTCCCTAGGGCTCTAAGGGTCCAAGGACCCAAAAAAGAGGGTTTTAGGGCCCAAGTACCATTAATATTATAGGATTTGGGACCTGAAGCCCTATTATGTGGGTCCTTGGACCCTTAGGCAGTGTTTAGGATTCAGGGGCCCGAAGACGGGGAAGCTGCTTGGTCACCTTGGGCAAGGGGAGGTTGTCTTGGGGAGCATGGGGCAGCTTAGGGTTTAGGGCTTAGGGTTTAGGGTTTTGGGGTTTAGTATTCGGGTTTAAGGTTTTAGGGTTTTAGGGTTTAGAGTTTAGGATTAGGGCTTTAGGGTTTAAGGTTTAGGGCTTTAGGGTTTAAGGTTTAGGGTTTAGGGTTTGAGGGTTTAGGGTGTAGGGGTTCAAGATGTCAATGATAACTGTCTCATCTTCACCCAAGTAGTGTGATTAAGACACATAACCAGGCTACAGATACTTGAAACCGCAAGTTCCAGGGCCGAACACCCTAAACCTACAGTATATCCCTAAAACCTGAAACCCTAAACAGCCCTAAACCCTAAGCCCTGAAGCCTAAACCTGAAACCCTAAACCCCAAGCCCTAAATCCTAAAACATTGCAAGCCCAAATCCCTAAACCCTAAAACCTGCAACCCGAACCCTAGTGAAGGTACTGCAGGACATCGAGCGTCAGTGGCAGCCTCAAGGAACATCCTTCGGATTAGAAACAATCAAGGGGTTTAGGGGTTTGGGCTTAGGGGTTTAGGGTTTAGGGGTTTCGGGTTAGTATGTGGGTTATATCTGCCGCTGTAGCTTGCATTTGATTTGAGGTCCGCCTTTTGGGGTTTCACCTTCAACTCGGGGCTAGGGTTCGCGGGGTTTATGGCAGGGTTTAGGGTTTAGGGTTAGGGTTCACGGGTTTTACGGATTGGAACTTAACGTTCAACATGGCCGGGAGGTTTAAGCAGCGTAGGAGCCTGAGAGGTTGCAAGAATGACTCCCTCGTCCCTTGGTAGGGTTGTAAAAGTGCTTTTGCAGTCCACCCCTGACACCCTATCCCCCTTTAGCATCTTCGGGCCCCTACTGTCTGGAGATTTTGCGAAGATCCTAAACCCTTAACCTTCCCAAATGCAGCAGTCTGAATTTGGGGGGTATGCTTTAGGGATTACCGCCCGCCATCCGGAATAATAGCCTGGGAATCTCAAGCCCTTTGGGTTTAGGGTATATAAGAGTTTGGGGGTTGAGGGTTTAGGGGTTGAGGGTTTAGGGGTTTAGGGTTCAGCTAGGGAATGCCTTACAGGGAAAGATCACACTGTCCTGAGAGGGGTCTGCATATCTTAAGTGTAGTCTGGTTAGAGAACTTCCTCATAACGAGAACATGTGTTTACTCATGTGATAGTCATCAAGTCCTGATGTTGCGGGTTTGGTTATGCCAAAAGACCTTAAACCCTACATTTGCCACGAGGAAGTTTTGCCAAAATACCCTGAGTCGTAAATTTGCCACGGGGAAGACACCCCTTCAAGCGTAGAAAAGGGAACATCTTATCCTCTTTTTCTTTTTACAGTTTCTAAGAAGGATATAGCTTACTTGGTTCAACGGATAAGGTCATTTGCTTGGGCCTTGAGTAGGAGTAAAGCAGGGTGGTTCTGCGGCTGAGTAGGCTCAACACTGTCAACGCTAAACCCTGAACCCCCAAACTCTACACCCTAAACCCTAGCCCCCCAAACCCTAAATCCCAAACCCCAAACCCTAAACCCCTTCACTCTACACCCTGTCCCCACACTTCCCTGGAATCCTGCATCCTGAGCCATCCGACGCTTTCCCCTCGGCGGCTCGTGGGCCTGACAGCTTCTCGAAACATGACCCCCCTATAATACCCTAAGGGTCCAAGGACCCAAATAGTAAGAGTTTAGGGCCCAAATACCGTTAATATTATAGTATTTGGGCCCTAGAACCTTATTATTTGGGTCCTTGGACCCTTAGGGATAAGGAGGATTATCGGGGTGATATAGGGTTTAGGGTGTGGGGTTTCCCAAAATTAGGGGTACCATTGTTTGGGGTCCCCAAGGACTATAGTCTATAGTAAATTGGGGTCTATATTGGGGTCCCCTTATTCATGGAACCTACCATTTTCTGTGTATGATGGATGAGCTCACGAATGCTTCGCTTGACCTTCTCGGCCCTTAGCAACTTGGATATTCATGTCCCAGATAAGAAGGCACGGGAAGCTGCAGCTAGAACCGATACACTGGCTGATTCCTCACCCCCTAAGGCAGTGCCCCCCAATAAACCCGAGGATCCTCCTAATCAACCCGGCGTGAAGGCGCTTGATGGGAATGACAAAGGGGGAAAGGGCAAGGGTAAAAGTAAGGAAAAGGGAGCTGGCACGGAGCAGAGCCCATGCCACAATTGAGGCTAAGGGGCGCAAGTTTGGGGGTGCATGTCACTTTAAACATGATCGAGCGCAGGCTCGAATGCAAAAGCGCTGTCTTGCTTGTGGTCAAGAAGGTCATTGAGGGGGCAGAGTGTCCACTTGTTGCCCCTGAAAATCGTCAAGTCCTATCGGATCCTACTTCCCCTAAGGCTGCTGCTAAGGCGGCTGGAGCACCTAACAAGCCTAAGGCGTCTCCTCAGGCAAAGGGGCAGAACGGGATGGCCAATGTTGCAGGCTTGCAGGCTGGCACGATTGTTGTCGATGGAGAGTGCTGGCCCCTCACGAGCCACGGCCAAAGCGGCTCCTGGTTGGATTCGTCCAAGCCCTCGAAAAGAAAAAGTCAGGAATTACCTGAACCCCAAAAGTATGTAGGATAATGGCCCATTGGGCTGTTTTTGGGCCATGATTTAATTTTTTGGAGTCAGGAATTAGAGCCCGTCTACTCCTCCTTCGTTCGGGTTGCCGCCGAAGCATGGTTGTTTAGGGTTTAGGGCTTAGGGTTTAGGGTTTAGGCTTTATGGGTTTAGGGTTTAGGATTGACTGACGTCCCAGTTCAGGGTTGAAGGCCACCTGGCCGGCTCTGGGTCTGACCTTTGCAAGGCGTTCAACAATCATGTTCCAACTTTGACACCTTAGAGGGCTTTAGGGTTTAGGGTTTAGGGTTTAGGGCTCCTTGGGACTTCGCTTGGACCTTAGACCCTTAACCCTTTGGGATTTCCTTATATTTCTACTATAGGTACCTAAGGGTGAACCCCTAGTAGAGGTCCTAAGTGCCGCGTAGACCTAAAGCTTGCAATTAAGCCCCATGAACAGTAGAAGCCCTGTAAATCGTGAGAAAACATTACAAACCCGATGAACTGTAGAAACGTTGTAAATCCTAAGAAGCCCTAGGAAGCCTATAAATGCCGTACGCCCTGGAGATCCGACGAACCCAAGAAACCCCATAACCCCGATTAGGGTTTAGGGTTCAGGGTTTATAGGGTTTATGCGGTTCAGGGTTCAGGGTTTAGGGCTCAGGGTAAGAAACCCAAGACAGCCTATGAACCGTGTAAGCCTTAGAAAGTTTATGAACCGTAAGCAGGCCCTGCAAGCCCTACAGACCCTGAACGGACAACGTGAGCTATACCAACTACACCACTTAATAACTCTAATAATTACTTCCCTAAGCCTAAGTCTGCAAAGATAAGTTACCATAGTAGGGTACAAAGATAGCAGAGAACAGGGTTTCCTTATTCTGGTAATTTATTTTAAGTTCTTTAACAGCAACCCAGTCAATCTCACAACCGTAAACCCTACGCCCCAGACTGTGGGGGAGCGCTGAGGCTCAACGACTGCACGGAAGCAGCGAAGCGGCAGAAAGTCTTCAGGACCACTGCGGGCCTATGCTTTTGGGTTTAGGGTTTAATAATCTATGCTTTTGCGTTTAGATGTTGTCTAGGGTTCTAAGGGTTTAGGGTTGAGCCGTCCATGGATTTTACAGAGTTGTACAGGGTATACACTCACCAGGAGTCAGCGCCCCTATTACGGGGCCCATAGTTTCAACTTTAGATTGATATTGGAGTGCGTGATGTAGATGAAGGTTTCAGGCATTGGAGGTTCTGAAGAAGGGTGCCCTGTGCAATCCCCATGGGAGTTTCCCAAAATAATGGACCCAACATTTGGCCCTCATATACTATAAGCCTTCTTATGGGGACCCCCAAAAGGTACCCCTAATCTTGGGAACCCCCTCCCATAGATACTTGGGGTGCCAACAGGTGCCTTTTTGTTGAGGATTCCATGTCTCGTCCTTTACCATGCCCCGACAATTAATGACTTAGGTTTAGGGGTTCGGATATATACGGGACCCGAGAAGAGATCCGAGCCATCATCCAGGAACACCGCCAGCAGAGCGGGGAGGCCCAAGTCCCAAAAGGACTTGCCTCCATGACACTTGCGGAACTCAAGGCCAAAGCCACCGAGCTCAACGTTGCGTACCCGGACCGGGTCACCAAGGACCACCTGCAGAAGCTCATCAGGGACATGACGGCCCCTCCGGGCCACGAGGTGGTCAGCTTCGGGCGCTACAAGAACGTTCTGTTCCAGGAGGTGCCGGACCAGCCTTCGTTGGAGCATCCGGGAGTGCGAGGCGAATCCCAACTCGAGCGACGAGCTGCGGCGGATGGCCAACTATGCCCGGCAGAAGTTTGACCCGACGAACCCCACCTACAGCAAGGTCCCCGACCCGGAGGACCCAGACTATATAGATCCATAGTACCCCTATACAATCCTGATATGGTTTTCCATATAGTTCTGGTAGACTTTTTTGTTAGATCTTTTTGGGGGTCTGGGAAATCCAACCTTTCTTGAGCGCACATAAGCGGCCACCTTCCTCGCCCTTCGACAGGCTGGGTTGCTGCTACAGAACATAAGCTGAAGTCCCGCTTTAAGAGAACCCAATTATTGACTATGTGTTGTATCCATACTGCGTTACTCTAACCTAAACGACCCAGACCCCTGGGAGGATCTAGAAAGTAGAACCCCAATAAGATCCCCTATACCACTAGTGGGGAACTTCTAGAACCCCTGAGGAGATCAACTTTCTAGATCCTCCCAGGGGTCTGGAAAATCTGTTCTGTTGAACGTGAAGCCCTAAACCCCAAAACCCTAAACCCCCAAGCCCTACAGCCTCAACCCCCAGCCCCTAAACCCCTAAACCAATATTCAGAAACGGGTGCCCACTTGGTTTCAGAGTGGTAAAGTTTCAGGTGTCAAGTTTCCACGGATGCCTCGAACATGGGGTTCATAGGGGATCTATAAGAGTTATACGAGGGTTTAGGGTTTAGGGATATACAGGTGTATATAGGATTGAGGGTTTGGGGATACACAAGTTTGTATAAACCCTCAATGAACACAGCCAGACATGTTTTGTGGGAGGGTCATCAAAGAGTGGTGTTCTGCAGTTGAGGTATGAGTTCTACTTCTACACCCCCCACCCAATACAGGACTTTGGGTTCAGGGTTTAGGGTTCTCAGGCCATGGAATAGACTGAGCGACCTAAGCCCTCAACCCTAAACCCTTAACCCTAAACCCTGAGCCCACAACTCTGACCAGGTCCTCATAAAGGCAGGGCCATCTTTATCAGGTATGTGGTTGTTGGTTTAGGGTTGTCGGTTTGGGTTTAGGGTTATGTTAAGGGTTCAAGGTTGGGTAACCTCGCTTTCATGCGGTACTGAGGTTCATGGTGGATGGACCCTAAACCCTGAACCCTAAACCCTAGACCTGTATAGACGTAAAGGATACATCTCGGATCATCCCTTAACGCAGCACGGGACTTGAGAAGAAGACCAACCTAAGAATACCCCCAAACCGCAAATTTGAGTCTGGTGTTCCGGATGACTTTTCTTAGTAGATGGGGTTTCTTAAATTCAGGGGGCATTGTTTGTCTGGTCCCCATAGAGGGCTTTTGTATTTTCGGGTCCCCCTCTTTATGGACACTGCCATGCGTCCTGATCATCGGCTAGCACCACTCGACCTTGCCAGCAAGAAATCCCTACATCTTGCAGACGGTTTAGGGTTTAAACCCAGCCAAATTCCTTGCAACCCCTGCTCCAAACTCTATGAGCTATAGTCTAAATTCTTAGTATCGCCCTTAATAAACCTTATAGCACTCCCCTACATAATCCCCCATTAACCCCCTTCAAGGAGTGTCGACTATGACTCACATGGACCTACACTGTCCACACTTGCCTGCGAAGTCCCGTAGATTGCTCGCCCTCACCATGGCCTGCCCTAAGAATATAGGGCTTAGGGTTTAGAGTATAGTCCCACTTAAGTAGATAGAATATGGGGTATATGGGGATCTTATTACGATATGCCCAAACCCATATTCTATCTACTTGGGACTATACACCCAAGACTGCCCGAAATCTTAAACCCCAAGTTCTTGATACAAAACCCCGGGCAACTAGGGCTTCTGCAGGAGTCTGCTTCGTCAGTGGCACCCGGACAAGAACCGGGATGATCCAGAGCCTAGGTAGCCAAGGGGACCTAGGGGTTAGGAGTCCCTAAACCCTAAACCCTAGACCCTAAACCCTAAAACCCTAAACCCTAAAACCCTAAATCCCTAGGAGTTTAGGCGGGTTAAGGCTCAGACCTTGAGAGTTTAGGGTTTAGGGTGAAGGGCTATAGTCTCCTTTATAGGGGTTCGTTTAAAGCGTTATAGAGGGCTCTATTGGGGTTATATAGGGATAATGGAAAAGAAAATGGAAACCGCCATTTAGGGTTTAGGGTTTAGGGTTTAGGGCTATAGTCTCCCTTAGGTAGATAGAAAATGGAAAATGACATGGAAACTGGGATTATAGGGTTTGTAGGGCTAATATTAGGGTAGGTACAGGGGGTTATATAGGGATAATGGAAAAGAAAATGGAAGCTACTATTTTAGGGTTTAGGGTTTAGGGTTATAGTCCCGCTTAAGTAGATAGAATATGGCTTTGGGTATCTTATAATATGATCCCCATATACCCCATAGTCTATCTACTTAAGGAGGACTATGGGGCTTAAGGCTTTTGAGAGTGAAGCTTAAAAGCTAATAGTTCGGGCAAGTTTAGCGCATTTTGGGGCGTTGAGCTGCTTATTGGTACGCCTACCTTGTTCAGAAAACCCCGTGCGCACACGCACACGCACAAGGTGATTTCCCAAAACTCATGTTAATGCGCCCGGGTCCCTGTAGTGAGGTTCCGACTACACTACGGATCCCACAATATATCTATACATATATATATATATACATATAATGCGCATGTTCATTTATGTCACCCATTTGGGGAACAGTCATTTAGCCCATGTCCCGCATAAGGCTTTTGCAAAACAATCCTGATGCATCCTCAGCATTTATCTATGAGTGCCCCAGCAATCAGGATTAGGGTTGGTCGATAGGTATACGAACAAATTGGGTTTAAGGAGACTTATACTTGGAGCTATTAGAAGTACAGCCAACAACTTGAAGTTTGTAGTGGCCCATGGACCTTCAAGTGTTCCTTGGATTTCCAAGGAGAGTTTTAGGAACTTGTCCACCGAGCAGGTGTTTCGAAAAGATCTCCAAGATGAGGTTCAGGGTTTTCTGCCGATTTTTGCAGGGCGTTAAGTAATGAAAGGGCAGCTCGCGGAGAAACCTTTCACTTGCGATTCTCTCAACCTATTTCAACAGGTTCGTAGGTACACATGGCCCCTCTTGAGTCCCTGAAATTCTACCAGAATAAACTTGCACACTTCTATTGGCCGAAGGAACTCAGCAGGTCCTGGCGCTCGACTTGCTCTACCATTGCTCTCCAGTTGTTTGCCGGATGTTTGCTCGACAGCTCAACTTGCTCGCATGTTGTTCGCATGTTGCTCGCCCTACCTTGGTAGTTTCCCAAAATAAGGGGCTCCAATCTAGACTTCAACACACTATAATCCTCATGATTGTGATTCTCAAAAGAGTACCCCTAGTTTTGGAAGACTCATGAAAACTCCCACTTCTGCCTAGCACCTATAGGTGAAGTTGTTTTCTTTAATTTGCGGCAGGGCAGGGCTGGCATCCAAACTGCTGTGTTTCACGTTTGAATGTTTTTCTGGCAGACACGGAGAAGCAAAATATGGCAGATTCTCTCTCTTCCCATTTCTCTCCAAATCTCCTATGAATTCCTTTGATAAGGCTCAAAGTCAACCAACAACAGGATTTCAACAAGAAACCAGTGGCGAAAACGTAGGGATAACGTAGCCCGGATCCTGAAAAATAAGCCGCAGACCCTAGACCTCAAGCCAAGATATCATAAAACCAAAGCACTACAGCACGAGCCCAAGACTCGCCAGCACCAACAAAAGCTCTGAGACCAGGACTCGCGCGCAAAACTAAAAACTTGAAGAGTCATGCTTCAAACCTCAAACCCGAAAGCCTACACCCTGAAACCCCAGCCCTGCACCCCACAAATCCTATACGACTTCCACAAACAGAGAATTACAGGGTCTCAGGGCCCATCTTTTCATCCGAGGAGTTGGCTACGCGAGTGTGTGGGCCTTGGACTATGGTGTATAAATAGAAGTATATAGGGGATTAGGGTTTAGGTTTAGGATTTATGGAGTATATAGGGGTCTAGGGTTGAGGTTTAGGATTTAGGGCCTAGATAGGAGTTAAGGGTGTAAGGTTTAGGATCTAGGGAGGATATAGGGGATTATATTCAGGGGTTGTGGGGCTCTATATGGGTTATACAGGATGTGATCCCAATTTTGAGAATCAAATCGAAGCGAGCATGGAAAATCAACATGAAATTGGGATTACATTGGATTATGTTATGGTTTCTGGGGATTTGGACTTCCAGAAATCGGGGGTCCCTAGATCAGGATTATAGCAGTTTGGGGCGGATGGTGGGATCTCCAGTAGATGGAAATGTTTGGAGGTCTATGGCGAATGAAGAAGTATCGGGCACAGATGAGGGTTTCAAGAAATTGGCGGCCCCTCTTTGGATGAGGGTTTAGGTTGGGTACTGCCCCCACTCAGTAACAATTGGAGAATAATCATAACATGGTTATATATAGCCCTTGGCGGGACCCATAACAGAGACGGCTACTGGGTGGGGGCAGTACCCAAGATTAACCCTACAGCCCTAAACCCTAAACCCCTACATCCTAAACCCTAAACCCCTAAACCCTAAAGCGCCTATGTCCGCCGGAACCTCTGGGTCCTTCTTTGGAATGAGGATGAACTATGATGTATACGGGCTTTCTGAGGGGAGGTACTTAGGTCTCAGATGTGAGGTCTTGGGTCAAAGCCACGGTGAAGTGCTTGGGGTTTAGAGTTTAGGATATAGGGTTTAGGTTTAGGATGTAGGGTTTAGGATTTAGGATTTGGAGTTTAGGGTTAGGGTTTAGAAGCCTGAGCATATTGATTTCTATAAGAAGGTTTAAAGGTTCAGGGTTTTCAGAAGTTCGCCAGGTTCCCTCACAGGGACCGGCCCTCAAAGAACCCCGCTCTTTCTTGTGATCGCTTTGATGCTGGACCCTTAAACCTGACACCCTAAAACCCGTTGTTCCAGGATCTATCATATCTGTGGCCTGTAGAAATCTACTCTAGGTTTGCGGCAAGCCTAGCAAGCCAGACAAACCTGGGACCTTGACGTTCAAGACCCAATCCTTAACCCCTCCCTCCTCATACAATCCCTATATAGCCCCTCTACAACCCTTATACAATCTCTATACAAACCCATATAGTCCACCTCCCGACATCGAAAACCATAAACCCTAAACCGTGCCAAAAGGAACTGCTCAACCGTCCTGGGCCAAGGTTCCAGTGGCTGCAAACAATGAAGTGAGCTTCCCCCACAAGTAGGCTGCGGACGCTCAGGTTCAGGGTTGCATAATATGGTTGGTTGTGGTTGACACTAAGGGCCCAAGGACCCAAATAATATGGTTTTAGGGCTAATATGAATGGTATTTGGGCCCTAAAACCATATTGTTTGGGTCCTTGGACCCTTATATATTCCCCTAATATCCCTCTATATCCCCCCTATAATCCCCTTTAAAGGGACGCTATTATTTGGGTTCTGGGACGTCTAGGGTGAATCGTCGGTTCCAAGACTGGAGGGCTTGAGGCTCCATGGGACGCAGGGTGATCTTGCCTTGGAGTGTACAGGCAGGCTATGAGTAACATGTGAGTAATACTTTATTTGGGGATACTATGGTACCCAATATAGAGTAAGATTCTATCCTCCGTTTGTGGTATAGTACTTTAAACAAGGAATATCATCTTACTAGGTGCAACCACCAAAAAAACACTACTCATGTGCGGCGTACCTGATCGACTGTTTACCTCAGTTTTTTTCTAACTTCCCTGCTCCACCCGCTTGAACCGAACCGAAGGCTGCGCACGGCAAGATGCATGTTGCAGAGGAAAGATCTTTGTCATGCCTACATGTCCTGGGTATGAGTTCAGTCAGATTACCCCTCAAGGACACGTGACTCCATGTCTGGACACAGAGCCGTGCAACAAGACAGACAGGTTTCTCTCACATCTTCGTGTAAAGCTCTGCTACAAACCAGGCCACTTGGTAAGTCATATAGGCCCAGTTGCCAGGCGGAGCGTTTCGAATCCGCGGCGTTGAGGTTCTGAGTGCAGCCATCGGATTCTTTATTTGTCCTCAGCAAATATGTGCGGGATTTCGAAAAATGGGCCTGTGTAGTAGTCTGTGGAGATTCAACTAGCCGCTTTAGTAAGCATAGAGCCCTCCAATAAACAAGCCTTCCGCGTTTGTATGCATTACTTTGAGAGCATTAAATCCCTGACGTTTAACTGCTCGAAGCATCCTTAGTAGCTGCGGACCTGTAGCGGATCTTACGATAGGACTCCAATATATAGGCCCTTCATACAGGTATTACACGCCCCCAGACCTAATATTCAATTCTCCCCATCGAAGACCTTGCATATTGGAGAGCATGTTTACTGATAGGGGTGTTGCATTGTTCTGATTAGGATGACATTGATGGGATTAAGTTGGTGGACTCCAATCGTAGACCTTCCCCAACGCGGAAGATGCGGAGCAGCAACAAGGCTTGCTCAATCTCTCAGGTCCTTTAACGTAAGCCCAAAGCCCGAATTCTTACACCCCAAAACCTTAGACCCCAAGCCTTAAATCCTAAACCCGAAAACCCTGAGCCCTAAAGCCTAAACCCCACATTCTGAACCCCAAACCCAAACCCTAAACCCTAGACCTCAAACCCCAAACCCTAGACCTTAAACCCCAATTCCTAGACCCTAGACCTTACACCCAAAACCTTAGGTCAATCCCCCCTATAGTAATGGTTCCTTAATCAGGAGTTATTAGGGCCTTAATATACCTACAATAGTCCCTTGTGGTACCCATTACTGGGTGGGGGATTGACCCAACCAAAACCTTCAACCTTAGAGGGCTTAGGCTTTGGGTTCCCAATGTGATCCCCCCTCGAAGGGGTAGTAGTCCTTCACATGATTTAGGGTTTAGGGGTTTAGGGTTTAGGGTTTAGGGTTTAGGGGTTTAGGGGTTTAGGGTTTAGGGTTTGTCCTTTGTGGGAGCCTTAGGGTATAGGTTTTAGGGTTGGGGGTTCTGTCATGTCATGTTGCAAGGATGGGTGCACAGCAAGCTCTGGGGTGTTGCTGGAAAATGGGGAGGATGTTATCCCAGAGAGTGGAGAATCAAATAGACAAGAAAACCCTAAACCCTAAACCCTAAACCCGGGAGAATGAAATGAAAGTTGGGATGAGATGGGGGCTTATATGCGCTGATAAGAGGAGTTTTGGTAATTTCCTAAACCCTAAACCCTAAAATGATGACCCCCAGACGTCATATGATAGCTATAGTGTCCCCATCTTGGATTACCAAAGCACTCTTCTTATTGGTTCCAGTTTAGGGTTTAGGGTTTAGGGACCCAAACTGGTCGGATCTTGATTACAAAGACCCGTCAGCCAGGAGCAAGCAATTAGCACGCACCATGCTTGAAGTCTAGGCATATGGGTTCCTACTGTTAAGGTCGTTTCGCTAGACCAATAGCATATAACCCTAAGGCCTGAACCGTCAGCTAACCTCTTGGAAAACTGAGGCATCCCTTCTAACCTCCCCGTACTCCGAACCCTAAACAGTTTAGGGTTTAGAGTTTAGGGTTTAAGGTTAAGTCTAAAAAGTAGTTTCCTTTTCCATTATCCCCATATAAGCCCTATATGACCCCAATATGCAATAATCCCCCCTACCCCCACCCTGAGGCTTTGAACAGGGGGGGGGGGGGGCTTGGGCGAGTCTCCAGACCAAGATGTTTGGATGTAGGGATTTAAGGTTTGGGGATTTAGGGATTTAGGGTTTAGGGGAGTAGGGTTTTACGGTTTAGGGATTTAGGGATTCAGGGTGATGTCTAGGCTGCATCAATCTGAAGGGTCGAAGCTGTGAAAGAGCTTCACCGGTTCTTGCTGCCTTCCACAACTCGTCACCGTTTTTTGGGTTTGTGTGTTTGTTTTATGACGAGGCTAGTCAGCTTCTAAGTGGAGATCCCATGGACTACCCTTACGGTTTAGGGGTTTAGGGGGCTTAGGGTTTGGGGTTTAGGGGAGGCCTTTCATGCACCAGGAAGCCCTGAATTCTGCTCTAATGCACTGGTTTGAAGGATTCGATTGGGGTAGGTTGGAGCAAGCTCCCTTACAGAGTGCTGTATGAATAGTCTTACAGGGCAGTTTCCCAAAATGGTCCCTAGTTGTTTTGAGGCTATCCGACTCAGTCCTCAACTTGGAGTTGCATGTCGGATAGACGGTCTAGGTTTGAGGTTTAGCGGGCTCCATAAGCCTTGAAGTTAGGGTTTGTACTGCTTGTGAGGCTTACAGCGGTTATAAGAATAGTTGGGGTTAGGGCTTTAGGGTCTGGGGTTTATCATAGAATCAAACAGGAGGCCCACATTTCCCTAAACCCTAAGCCAAACAAACCCCAACCTAAAAAAAATGAGTCAGACATTCGAACTTGCAGAAGCCATCTGCGTCCCAAGAAGCATCCCTTCGAAACCATGAGCCTCCAAAAGTCCGTCGCCCTTCGGCGCCTGCGCGCCGACTGGGAGGACAGGGGTTTGGGGTCTAGGGTTCAGGGTGTACGGTATTTCGGCATTACGTGTCGACACTTCCAAGTCCATGGGTAATCACTAACTGGGGGACTTAGGGGCCTTATAGTTGGGTGATAAGAGAATCTACAAGTAGGCTACAAGCCGGTCGATTCGCCTCCAAGTCGGATGCATTTTCAGGGGTTATATAGAGATACTTGTGGGGTGTTTGGCTTCCGGCTTGAGAAGTTGGGGCTGCAAAGGTCACAGAATCCTTGCTATCAGGGCCCCCGGGCTGTTTAAGAGGTGCACACCTCCGCATACCCCCTTCACGCTGGATCCGCTGGCCATTGCGACGCCTACTGCTGCGTCAGAAGAGTCTCTTCCCCCAGGATCTGATCAGCCCGTGGGGACTACGCCGAGGCATTCCCCAAACGAGGCTGTATCATCACGCGATGAGAACTTTCCAGGGCTTGAGGCTCTGCCTGCTATCCCATAACCTCGAGTCACACTGGCGCCCAAGGACTGCACTGGGCTGCTTCTTTATAGGATCTACTGAGAGCTTGTAGGAAGTTATGGGAAGTTATCCTGTTCATTTTGTAGTGCAGGAGGTACTGTTAGCAGTTAACCAAAGATGTCAATGAGTCCCCCACCCGCCCCTGTCAGACCCGCACCGGCACCTGTATCTAGCACTGCAAGAGGAAAACAGTCTTCTGAAGTCTTGATCAGAGATAGCTTGTCATCTAATGCTCCCGCTGACTTACAGACCGTCTCCATCCCTACATCCTGAACGTGGGTGGCCTATGCCCTGAGTTTAGGGTTTAGGGTCTAGGGATTAGGGTTTAGGGTTTAGGAAAGTAGGGTTTAGGGTTTAGGGAACTGTGTACTACAAGTAAAAACTATGGAAGACCTAACTCCAGGGATTCCTCTAAGTACGATCCGCCCATTCACGCTCAATTTTTTGGGCGTACACGGCCACCTAAGTTGTAAATGGAGGGCTTGATAATGACGGGCTCTTTGAGCTTGCGCGCAACCAATGCGAATGTTACACATTTCAAGTAGACCCTTTGGAGCTCGGTGTGTGGCAACGGGTTTGTGGCCAACCCCCAAGCCCGTTTCCCCAATCAACATGGCATCCCGAATGACCCTAGCAGGCTACAGCTCATATGGGCAATAGTCTAAACTCCTTAAAGGGTGGTTTCTATAGGGAATTAAATACGAGAGTATTACAGGGGGCATGAAGGGGGATGCTGGCGGTTCAGACTACAGCCCCTACGAAATTGGTGTTAATGGACAAGCGAATGAATAGCAACCCGTGGAAATTCCCTAAGATGTTTTTTCATCTGTTTTATCTATAATCCTAATAACCAGCCGACTGCATACTTTCTACCAGGGGTCCAGGGACTCTTCGAGACTCTCTGCGAGTTTTGGGGTTTTAGGAGCCCCTTGCCCGAATCACTGTCCCTGAAACCCTGCTTCAAAATCCCCAACCCTTATCCCTAAGCCCTAAACCCGGGTAGGTTAAGGGTTTAGGGTCTACTGACTGTAAGACCGGCTCGGGAGTCCATATCTCTAAACCCGTTACCCGAACACCCTAAAGCCTAATCCCGCAAACCCTCAACTGTAAACCGGTAGCTTGTCAAAATCATGGTTCTTTTAATTGTGGGTACCCATTAAAACACGGACCCTAGTGTAAAAGATACAATTCATAATACCGGTCCCCATAGTGGCGATCCTATCACAAGACGGTTCTCTACACAAGTTTCCCCGGTTTAGGGAGCATTAATTTGGCCAAGTCCCATATGGGAATTTCATAAATGGGGAGACCCTAATATAGATTCCAAAATATTATAGTCCTTATATAGTATGGGGACCCCCAAAAAAATTGAATCGGGAAAGCCATAAACCCTAAACCCTAAACCTTGTACTGTTTATGAACCCCTTTTATGCCTGATTCGTAGAAGGAGCTCAAGGAATTCCCTCTCCGTGGGGTGGCAGCGGCACCATTGGAAGATAACTTGCAGGAGATTCAGGGGTTAGGGACCCAGGGGTAGGTAATATTGGTATAATATAGGGTAATATAGAGGTTTTATAGGGATGATGGAAAAGAAAATTGAAAAAGAATGGAAACTAATTGTAAACGCTAGCGCGCGCCCGCCTCGGCTGGCCGGGCTTCCCACTGTAGGAACATGTAATTATAGATATACAGGTATTTAAGTTAGGTATACGGATACAGTCATATGCCTAATACATAC